>JAQFZM010000019.1:0-87174 GCA_034695785.1 Galumna obvia
GCATATAACCCACATCAAGGCCCGGTTAGAGAGTTCCAGAGTTAGGATCTCCTGGTTTATAACAAAATAATTCAATTCTACCGCTATTAGGGTTCAATTGGCTTAAAATGCATTTCAATAATATGCTTGTTAAAAAATTATTTTACTTTAATAGAATACCTTGGTCACTTACGTTTTTCCACAACCAATGGATACTAAGGGTCCATAGATTTTTGACTTAATAACTCTTATATTGACTCCATTTAGTGTTGAATTAGAATTAAAATATGAAAAATTCAAATCATTTACAGAAACTTAAACACAATTTTCCTTAAACTAAGACATTATTTTATGCGTATCATAAGTATCTGACAATGATTTTTTAACTGATATTTATGCCAAGGACAAATTTACTTTAACGTCATATAAGATGTGTTTAGAATTTTTAATATTATCACACGTTTATCATGTGATTAGTTTTCATAAATTAAAGGATAAGTTTTGTTTATTATAATATAAACAAAGATTAGGAAATCCTTCAAACATTGCAAGAATGTTTATTAATTAATAATATTATGGCGGTCAAGATTGTAATAAAATATACCATATTAAAATGAAAATGAATAAGTATTATTTAGTGAATACAATAGTGTATAATAGGTAATAATCTTTATTAAAGGAAATTACATTATCATCAAAAATTTTTGATTTAATTGAGATATTAATTTCAAACTTGGTACAAAAATATATTAAATTATAATTGATAAAATTAACAAGTTTCATTACTTTTCTAATTTAGTGTAATATTTCATTCACCAAATGATAGAAAATATTTATGAATCAGAAAAACACCATGAAGATCTTGATGAAATTACAATTAAGTCAATTCTTAGACAAAACCTGATTTATATATTAAATATTTACCTCAAATTTATTTTTAGAATTTGTTTGTGAACTTGGTAGAATTATAGGAATGTGACTTGGTATTTCTATATTTCTGACATGGCAAAAGGCTACAGTCCCTATTGTGGGTTATACACCCTGGACCAAAAAACCTCAACACATTGTGCTTTTCCATAGAAGTAATGTTAAATATTTCAATGTTCCAAGAGATGTATTTTAGGAAATTTTTCCCTCCATGGGGTATTTTGAAATACTCCCCCTATTGACCATGTCATATTGACCTTTGTCATTATTTATTGATATCCTGGATATAATGTTTAAAATAATCAAAAGTACAGTCAATCCACTATAACTTGAAAGTATTAATAGTTTTGAAATGCGCGCTTTAAATACATACAATTTTTGGTGAAGTTTTATTGAACATATTTTGGAGTAGAGCCCACAGTTGAGGCCAATTTTAAAACCCGAACCGGCCCGAATATAAATCATAAAACCCTAACCGGCCCGAACCCGAAACTTCATTTTGAAAAAAACCCGAAAAAGCCTGAAAAAACCCGAAATTTTTAATTAAGTGGTTAAATAAGAGAATATATATTTAAATGATATAAATCAACTATAAATGTATTTAACTATAATTTTTATTAATATTTACTTCAATTGAAGAGTTATTTTTCAAAGTGTGTCAATAACTAAAATTATTTTACTTTGAGAATATGAAAGCTATGTCTATCTATATTATATAGGATTTTGTAAAAATATATTTATTTTCTGAATAAAAGTCAAATAATGGTATTTATCCTATTTGTCTGATATTTGATTATTTAATATAAACAATAAATTTATATTATAATTAGGGTTTGTTTTACTATTAATAACATAATTTGAAATAAAATATTCTTGATAATCAATTAATAAGTTAAAATAACTGAAAATTATTTATAAAATCCTTTAATTAAGTTATTTAAATTAATAAAACTATTCTAATTTTAAAATTTAAAACTCAAATATAAATAATAAATATTTTTCAATTATTTTTTTTCATAAAACTTTACAACTTTTATATATTTTAATTAAATAATAAAAACCCGAAAAAACCCGCAGACCCGAATGACTTTTCTCAAAAACCCGGACCGGCCCGAAGGTTAAAATCAAAACCCGAAACCGATTCGGGTTTTTTCGGTTTTGCCCGAAATTCGTTTAACCGACTGTGGCCTCTACTCTAAACTCCTTTGAATTTGTGTACAGAATTTGTGAATGACTTTTACTATAAAAAATTATTTTTTGAATTACTTTTGCTTTGAATTCAAAAGTGCTGTCAATTTAATTGTGATTTTATCTCAAAAATATTAATTAAAAGTTAAAACAATTTATTTTAAATTTAATTAAAGAGAAAAAAATGTCTGAAATAATTGGAGACAACGAAAGTGTTTTAGTTGTGATCACAACAAATGTTAAATCTTTTCCGACCGAAAGAAAATTTACCACAAATCAAACTATCGGTGATCTCAAGAATAAATTGGAATTAATAACCGGAGCCTCCAATCAAACCATGAAATTACAAATATTAGACGACAATCGAGAAGTGGTCGAAGAAATGAATGACAGCGAACGACAACTCAAAAGTTATTTGAGTGACAATCAAAAGAAAGTTAACATTAATGTCTTCGACGATACCATTACTTCTGGAGAATTCGATGATTTAAGTCGAGTTCAAAAGTTTGAATTAACTGAAGAAGAATATCAAAAAAGAAATGATTCGGTTTTAGCCTTTAAAATGAAGAATAAATTGGGAAGATTTGGACAAATGGAAGGCGCGGGAGATCTTCAAACTGAAGAACACACTAACGATGACATTAAAGTCGGACAGAGATGTGAAGTGAAAGTTAAGGGATCGCCGAACAGAAGGGGAACCGTTATGTTTGTCGGCTCCACTCAATTCAAATCTGGGATTTGGGTCGGAATCAAATACGACGAACCTTTGGGTAAAAATGACGGATCAGTTGAAGGCATTCGTTATTTTGATTGTAAACCAAAATACGGAGGATTTGTTCGAACCGTTGATGTAATTGTTGGCGATTTTCCTGAAATTGGATTCGATTCCGAAGAAGAATTCATTTGAAATGATTTTCAATATTTTATTATAAAAATATTTTTTAATTTTTAATTTAATAAGTTTTTGGTTAATAAGTTATTAATAATAACTAAATTTAATTTTAAGTAAACATTAAAACAAAATTCAATAAATTAATTAAAGACTAATTTTATATTATTTTAAGAATAAATAGAATTTGAGTTATCGTTAATTAAAAAGGAAGGCCTTCTTATTTGTGTACTGTTTTGAGTATTTTCACACTTAAGTCGTTTATATTCAGTCGTAAATAAAAGTATGAAAAGACATGAGAGGAATACCACAATTGATGATAACATTATCAAAGAATCTATAAATCAATTAAATTCAATTAAATATAGTTATAATGAAATTGACTCACATTTATAGTCAAGATTTCCGTTTATATTATGTTCTGCCGTTTGAGTCATCAAATAAATAAAAAGAATTCCCTGTAATTGTCCGGAAACCATTAGAAGTCCAGAACTGGTCGCCTCCTGAACCACAGGAAAAGTACATTCAATTCCTAATTCGAGTCCCAACGGATATGTCATAAAACCAAAGAATCCGAAAATGGCTGAAAAAGTGGCAATAATTGATCGAATCTTTGAGTAATTCAATGAAACCAATAAAGCGTTTATAGAAATTGCAGTCAAACCGACAACACTTTTCATATATGTTTTATATCTTTTGTTTTTATCGACGAAATAACTGATTAAAGTGGAACCGATTAGACCCGAACCGATCATATATGCGATGCAATCACTCGAGAATTTGTCGCCATAACCTTTGCTTCGAAGTAATTGTTCCATAATTGTAATGAGCGCTGAGAATATACCGACAGCACATCCCATATATAACATAAGAATAATATATGCTTTTTGTGTCAAAATCTGATTAAAGAAAAATTAATTTCGAAATAATTATTAATTCGTTAAAAACCTCTTTGAGTCCAATAAAATATGGGGTCGAAGATATAACTTCTGCGCTGTCACTCGGAGGGGTTAATGGTTTAGATGAACGAACGAATAAAATTGTCATAAATAAAGTTACAATCGATGGTATACTCCATATTATGCTCTAAAAGTTTGAAAAGTTATGAAAAGTTCTGAACATTAATTTTTACCAAAAATGGAATTCTTTGGTAATGAGTGACGATTAGAGGGGATATAATATTTCCCAAAACAATTCCGATAGGGTTTGACATTCCTGTTATAGTTGTGGCGAAAGCCCTTTGATTTGTGGGAAACCAAAGTTCTGCGACTTTTGTTGGCGTAAATAATACAAAAGGTTGTGCGGCGCCGGCTATTGCCTGACCAACAATTGCTATTATAAACTGATTTCTTTTTGTTAATGAAAACAAATTGACCACAAACTCTGCACTACTCAAAGCTCTCAAACCGATACCAAAAGTGTTGAGAATTGCGCCCAAATATATCTATAAATTGTTTTCAATGAAAAATTGATGCAAAGAGTGATAAGAACTCACGCCTAACATTAACCCATTTCTGTCGATAATTGACATCGCAATTAAACCGATGGCTATCGTCGACACAAAAAATACTGACGAAAATAAATCGATTTGATTTGCATTCGTTGAGTAAAAGGTCGCCGCTTTGTCCGACACCGAAGCAAACGATATCCATATCTAAAGGAAATGTTTTCAATGAAAACTTTTCATATGTTTTCATTAATTAATTGACTGACCCCTGCGTTACAGATATTAATAAAGGATACGGTGGCCAATATAAACCATCTCCTTTTATAAAGTCTTCTCTCACGCATAGAATGAGAAAATTCAATCAAACTATTGTTGTCTTCCATAATAGAACCGGAATCCGCCCATAACTAACTCTAACTCTAATCACTTTAATTCTATTTATAGTAAAAAAGTGTGAAATCGATGCAAATTTTAATACATTCTCTCATTAAATAAATAAACTTTTAGTGATTCACTCAAATATAGAATTTTCAATAGAAGTTTATCATAGATTTAAGATAAGACATAAAATATTTGATTGAATGCGAGGACTAATTCTAATTAAGTCTAAAAAAAGACAATTAAACAAACTATTGGTGTTCCCAAAGAGAGGTAAACTACAAGACCTTCGATTCTAATTGTTATCTCAATGCCAACCAATCAGTAATTGTTTGAGCCTTGAATTACAAAAAACAACGCATTTTTTTCCAAAACTTTTTTAATATTCAAATAATGTCCGAAGAGATGAACGATAATTAAATAAAAGAGAAAACAATTGTCAGATAAGGTGTGAGTCATCAAAATATTTATGTTTTACATCGAAGTCAAACACTTCTCAACAAAAAATAAATTTTTATCTGAAAATTAAATTTTATAACAAAGTTTCGGAAAAATAAAATTTTTATTTATTTAAATAAATTACTAAAATTCAAGAAAAAGTGAACTCCGGATGAAAACTACTGCAAACTTCTTCATAGAATTTAAAAAAAGATATCAATTAATTAATAATTTAATTATAATTTTTAAGATTTAATTTGAAAAATATTTGAATTGAAAGCAAAACTAACAAAAAAGAAAAGGAAAAACAAATTCAAATTTGATTCAATTGAATATATTATTAATAAAATTCAAATCACAAATATTGAAAACGACTACATTTTAAATATAATGGTAACGGTTTGGCAGCTGTTCTGTCCTTTGAGCTGCGCTTACATACAATCTCATTAATTAAATAATATAATTAATCGGTAATAATAATAATAATAATAATAATTAATATAAAGTACATTTGTTTTTATCATTCAATATATTTATTTTTCGTCCGAAAAGGAGCGGAATCTCATTTCAAACACAAATGATAAATGCTTTTAACATTAACTTCGAGACAATGAAAGCAATGGTTTCTTTAATTTCTTTCAACTTTTTATAACTTTTTTTAATCAAAAATTTATTGAAAAATCTGTCGGAAATTCTAATAATAGTTTTTTTTGAGTGTATTTACAAATATTAAAACTAAACCCAAAATTAAAACGAATATATTTTCGTTATAATTATTATTTAATTTCATAATTAAATTTTAAAATCTATACTAAAATTTTAATAAAATGAACGGATTTCCTAAAGTTCTCGCATTTATCGCACAA
The DNA here is from genome assembly GCA_034695785.1 of Galumna obvia. Taxonomy (NCBI): domain Eukaryota; kingdom Metazoa; phylum Arthropoda; class Arachnida; order Sarcoptiformes; family Galumnidae; genus Galumna; species Galumna obvia. The sequence continues at coordinate 6,113 of JAQFZM010000019.1, forward strand.
AATGTCATTTTTTCAAAATATATTATTTATATTTTTAAATAAACCTAAAGTCCGGAACAGTTATTAGTATTAAAAGACAGTCATATCTCCTTCGATTGTAATACTATTAAACAGACATTTTATTTCGAGCATTGATTCAGAAAAGCGGACCCAAAATTCATTCATTGAATACAACAGTTTTTCCGCAACAAATGAGCAATAATTCATTTCTGAATATTTATAATAATAGAACTTTGAAGGAGACAACACTTATGTCTTATGGCTGTTAAATGATTTTTTTAAAATACTAAACAAAGTGTTCAAAAGCTGTGGCAGTCTTTGTGTCAGAGATGAGCGAAAAGCAAATGTAATTTATTATTATAAAATGGATTCAAATGTAATATAATTTCTATTATGTCTCAGACTTTTCCGTTTCTCTATCACTTCTTTCCTTATCTTTTTTATGTTTCTTTTTTCTGAGAAAAGAAGGCGTTCGGATCCCTTTCTTCTTCTTTTCCTTATCCTTGTCTTTCTTCGACGACTTCTCCAACTCTTTAACCGGAGATCCCTAAGAGAGCAAAAAAATGATCACTTTTTGTCAACAATAAAAAAGAATAGACTGACTTCTTTGCTACTCCTGGAGGCACCGGAATAGTCGGCTAACTTATCCTCTCCATTAACAGCTGTATCGCCTTTCATTTCAAACAAATCATTAGATAATTACAATATTTATAATTTTATACAAACAAATGACAAACTGTTTAATTGAAGTAAAACAATAACTAATTATCGAATATGAGATAAATGGGTTTATTAACACTTATTCTCATATTTATTGTACAAACAGTTCCTCATTTGAAATATAAGCCCAAAATGCAAAACATATTAAATGCACAAAAAAACATTAAAATGCGAGCAAACCGTTCACCGAATCAACAAAATGTTAATAAATTAATAAACAAAAATGTGGGCCAAACTTACTGGTGCTCTGTTTGTTGGGCTTACGCTCAGATCTGAAGCGGCCCCGAGAAAAGTACTTATCTTCAGCCGCTATAAACGTGCAAAAACACAAAAATGTTTATTTCATGCAAAACATTGAAATTAACAAAAAGTTAGGAATAAAACTCAAAACAAAAATAAATTTAATATAATATTCAAATAAAATCACGAAATTATTTCTGCATAACTTGTGCTGTCATTTAAAGGAGTGTTTAATTATAAATATTAAGTTTACCTTCAATTTTCTGAGACTCAGAAAATTCTGTTATCCATTTGGTTTGCATTTAGAGAAAAGTTTTAAGAGAAATGTATTAGTATTACACACCTTGAGCTGCGAGTCGGGCCGAGTGCGATCGCTGCACACGACTATTGCTAGATATAGACGCTGTCCAGTAAAAGAAAATACAATTTTTCATGCAATTAATGGCTTTAAATTAGTTTTGGTTTTGTTAGTGAAACGAAAATATTTGCCAAAAATGTTAAGAGAAAGCAAAGCAACGAAACGAAACGAATTATTGTTTGATTGCAACGAATATCTTAAATCCAATTTTTAGATAATATTATCTAATGTTATGGCACACAATCAAACACTTATTTTATTCTCAAACTAACCATCAGATGATAGAGTAATCACTATTTGCGGTTCACTTGAATTGATTGTTGTATTCATTGAGGTTTTGCCTGAATTTACCGAAAAAATTCAATTTCTGTTCATTTAATATAAATTTGAAAATAGAAGAGCGGCGCCAAATCACCCAAAGATAAGCCCTAAAGAGTTAATACATACCGTCCTCGTCAGACAGTGGAGATGTGGGCGAAGTGGGACTAGCGATGTCTTGTGTCGTTTGATTCATGGAAACCGGTTCTACCAACAGATGTCTGATATTGTCGGGCACGTCATCCACTTAGAGAACAGACAAATGATTAATTAATTGATTCAAATAAAGATAAGATGTCTGCAAATGTAGAACCAATCAATACCTGGTTCTCCCCTTTGTTTTCTCTCTACAATTTGTTTATACTCTTCGATCTCCTGTTCGGTCACATTATCGAAAGGATTCTTCGCGTACGCACTCTTATAGACCATAGCGTTGTGTTGAAACTCGCGTTGAATTATACCTTTAGAGGCGGCTCCAACTAAAACGACTTGATCGCCTGTCTTTTGTTCATTCATAGTTTTAACCTCTTCCCATGTGACCCCTTCTAATATATGACTTTGTGGTCCGCCCGACACTTTATTTTGGAACCGAATTTCTTTCATCTAATTGTGATTTCAATGGTTTCTCATTTAGAATCTCTTAATTGAAGAACAAATCAGACAAAGACAATGACATACAGACAGAACGGAAAGACTGACCTCTTTCTGTTTTCGTTTGAATTCACCAGGGTCTGCGCTCACCGGCACGAACTGGTGTGGGGTTTCTATTTTGATTGGAGTACTATGAGATGGAGATCCACTGTCCTGAACCCACTGCAGAGCCAAACGAAAAAAAGGAAACACTTTTTATTAATTGAATCGAATGAAAACCAATTGAATTAAATGACAAAAAATTTAATCATCAGATCATCTGTCGATTAGGAAAGAATTCTTAAATTGATTTACATTTTAAGAGTTTATAAATATTTGTTTCATTCATTTTAATTGAATTACAAAATGAAAGACAAATTTTTGGATAAAAGAGATTCAAAGTTACAGTACATTAACATTGATTTAAGATATGATTAATTGGAAAAACTCTCAAATAATTTGTTTGGTCTGTCCTTATGTTTGATTAAACTAAATGCTATTCAAAGCTATCAATCAATTCATTCAAACCTTAGTTATCTTTTTGGGATCAGTGGTTCCGGACTCTAAGATTTCGACTTTTTGATAGACATTTGGAGAGTTAACCCAACGAAGTTTGTCTTGAGTTCGACGTCCCTCAACCAACTTCTTTAATGGACTCAACCATTTATCTTCTTCGAGATAATGTGCCAAAGAAGAGGCAGAAGGAGGGTCTTCCACATCATATTTAGTTCGGGCCATATCTGCTCTAAGTAATGGTTGTCTGTATAGATATCCGGTGCGGAATCCCTAAAACAATAATAGCAAATGAGAAAATACAATATATGTGACGCTATAGAGAACTGACCGCATTGTCCAACATTCGCATCTGTGCCTCAAACTCTAAGTCCCAAATTTTCCATTTTTTAGGCTTTTCTTTATTATCGTTTTGCTCCACATTTGCGACAATCACTGAGTCATCAGAGGATGGCTTTCCCTGGACTTGAGTCCCGGCGGCTTTTATTACTGAGCGAACCTGTTCTATGGCCTCATTAGACATAATTTGAATGTTTTCGAGACCACAAGACATTAGCTTAATCTGAGTCTCGCACGCGATCACTAAGTTTTGCATCAAATATAACGCCTCTTCAATAGATTCTCCACACGTGACCACTCCGTGATTTCGCAAAATTAGAACCTATTATTTGATAGCAATTAATAATAATTGATTAAACACTTGTTATTCAAATTTTTTGTTATAATTAATTACTTTATTGGTTGGGCCGAGATTTCTACGAATTTGTTCGCGTTCTTCGGTATCAATAAGTAGTCCTTTATAGTCGTGATAACTAATGTCTCCAACAATGGCTGCCTCCTGACTCGCGGCCAAAAGTCCACACTTCAACGCTGAGACGGCAACACAGGGCGAGTGATGCAAATGAATGACTGCTTTGATGTCAGGGCGGGCAGAATGAATGGCCGAATGAAGAACAAAACCGGCTCTAAATTAAATATAAAAATATATTTAATAAATGATTCGAACTTTTATTTGACAACCGATTGAAAGTGAAGTTTGTGGAACCCGGGTCAATCACATTGCCCTGCATGTCCACTTTTAGGAGTGTAGACGCCGTCACTTCGTGATACTGTAAACCAAAGGGGTTCAGTAGAAAGTGTTCGGTGTCCTGACTGACCCGTGTCTTAGGAATGGAAAAACCAGTTAAACACTAATAAAGTGATAAATGTATGGAAAGATACAGTTATGTGATTGTAAATGCCTTCAGACCATCCGTAAAGTTCTATAAGTCTATAAACAGCTGCGAGTTTACATCGAAGCAATTTCTCGCCCTTCGCGTATCGAAGGCCATCAATGCCTCTGATGTCGTTAATGGGCATTCCTGAGTGACCCATCTTCGAAAGAGATGATCCCCTGGCCGAGTGGGGCAGCAATAGTTCAGTAACCTGTTGAAGGGCTGAAAGACTGGCCGGTAAATAGCCCTCATTCAGCTGCGATTCGATTATGCGTTCGAGTTCTTCCCTAAACACTTGACTATTCATAATAATATCGACTTTTTTCCTTCGATCCATTTCTTTCATGTCCTGATCTATGTCTGGAGGTCTCCACAAAAGCCGCTGTGTTTCAGGATCTTCCGGATCGAACTTTTCTGTGGTCACACCATTCTGTTCCGCTCCAGACATTTCCAAAACTATTTAATCAAACAAAATATGAGCGCAAATGTAATCAATAATTGGCTTCGATTTTATATAAAATGTAATATTCATGCATTAAATGCAATAAAACGGGAATTTCTATTCAAATATCATTCACTTTAGATAATAGGAAGCGACGGATCAAAAGAAAAAAAAAGTAAAATCATTAGTTTTGAAAGAGTATTACATAAATGAAATGGACTGACACTAACATTAGAGGACTTCTATTGCCTAAAGTTCGTTGGCCTCACAAAACAGTTAACTCATAAAAAAAGTTAACTCATTGACAATCAATTGATTGAAAGAGAATTCAGGATATATTTTATCAGACATTAAATCAATTGAGAGACAAAATGATCACATTTTGATAGAATTTAAATAAACGTTTGAGTGCTTTCAAACCACAAAAAGAGAGACACAAATTCGCTGAAAGTGTGAAAAATAGCAAAATATGTAGGATATGACTAATGATAGAATGCAAACAACTAAAGATTTTATGCCTAATCTTAACCTCTCTGTCACTAAACATCAGATAAGAATAAATGAGTGAAACACTTGTCAGGCCTTCGAAACAAATTAAGGCTAAAAAAGAGAAAACTATTCAAACATTTGAAGTACTCTTATAATTGTGTGAAACTTATTTTATGACGAATACCATAACAGACAAAATATTCAATAATAAAATAAATACTTTTCTTATGTATTACTTAATCAAAAAGTTATTCAAAAATAATTTGAATTTTAGATAAAAAGATTGAAAACAATTAATTTACAAAAAATAAGCACAAACTCTGTTAAGACTCACTTTTTGTGCCAACGGTTTAAGTTATGCTTAAAATACTTTTAACGTAAAATTAATTCAAAACGTGATTCATATCTAATCGGATCTTATCATTGAAATAAGCGTTCAATTCATTCAATTAGCAGACAATTCAAAACAATCGTAAGAAATCACTTCTAATTATCACAAACCAAATGATACAAAACATATAAGAATACAATAAACCAAATAATATGTGAATTAAAAAACGATTTTAGTTACGATTAGCAGTGAATTAGAACTCAACTCAACTCAAAAACAAAACACTAATTATTATTAAACGTCAAAATATTAAACTTGTTTTGAGTGAACTTAACACTAAAACCACTCTTTCATATGCGAAGAACTTGAAATTTCTTTTGATTGTCTCAAAACAAGGCTGAGTGAGAACACAGTTTTAAGTCAATATTCATAATTGTATGGAGTATGAGCTCATCCGCCGTCCCTCTAATATTTGAAATAAGATTTCAATATAAGTACGATAACGTCCTTCTCTCAATCAGTCCCAATCAGCGCAAGGATTGACTCATAACAAATCCGAAGCACTTTTTTATTCAGTATAAAAGTATAAAAGAAGAGTTCATTTCATTAGAAAAGTCTCATAAAAATTTTAATTCGATATTTGAAATATCAGTAAAAAATTATTGAATAAATTTTGGGGCGTTTTTTAGTTAAAAGAAGATAATCAAAGTTTGGTTGTGTTGAGGCATATCTTAAAACAGATATTTTCTTAAGAGTTTTCTATTTTGCAAAGCATTGGATGTGTTTGTTATCACAACTGGTTTGACAAAAATCAAGACCAGATAATAGACTCAGTTCTTGTATAATATTTTTTGGTAAAGCCTGCAATCGAGGCCATCCATAGTAGTGGAGCACTGGCACTGGCATAAGAGCACTGGTGAACCATAGCTCTAACCCAACCCACATCTCAAAAACAACTACAATATGTGCACAACTTTTTCATGAATTGGTTTTGAGAATAATAACAATAAATTATATATTATTTTATATTATACTAAAAGAATCGCCAAAAGGAAATAAAAATGTTTTTATAGTTTTTATATTCGTTTGAATAATATTTTGCATTAAATAGTTTTGTTTCAAAGACTTAATTGTATTTTACACTAAACTTAATTGTGATTCAAAACACAACCAAAAGCCTACTGTAATGCCAACACTCACTAAAAATTCAGATATTTTCATAAAAATCCTTTTATTTTATTTCCATATCTTATGAAGAATTTTATCGCAAAGAATACATAATTTAAAGCTTGAAATTAGAGAAAACAATTGACAACAAAATACTTTTATACTAAACTATAGTATAGTCGCTATGGAGAGGTCGTTATCGTGGGATAAATCACTAATTCATTTGTGTCTATAGTTATATAAATGCATTAATGTCTGAATATATAACATTCAGACGAAGAGTACAATCGGAAGGACAGACGGCCAGACATTAGACTCATAAATGACATAAAATAGTTATATAGTATATAAAGAGAAGTGAATAAAGTATTTGAATATCCATTTTGAGCGACAAAATTGTTGCAAAAATGCATCGAAAAAATGCATTCTTTTAATTATTTTTACAAAAATAAGGAGAAAAACTTTTCTCTTCATAAATATTATTTGTATTCAAGGCTTCTCATAATAAGCAGTATATCATTAAAACATTTAATATAAGCGGCACTCAATTCACTTAAACTTCAATATTCACTAAAACTAAAGAAATTCCTTTCAATAAATATTTGAGTTTAGTTTCAGAACTTTTTGACTACAATTATCTTAAGAGGAAATATTGGTTTTAATCAACAAAATTCCATAAAAGAGTTCACATTTCAAACAAAAACCGAGAGACGATTGTCGACAACGAGACTCAACTGTAGATTCGCAACAATTTTTCAAAATTTAATGACTGACTGAACCAAAACTATTAAACTTTTTTAAAGACAATGTATATAATGTTTAACAACTTTTTTCTTTTCTTTCACTAAAATTAATATAAATTTTTGTTATTTTTCTTCAATTAAAGAGTTGTCTATAATTTATTCTGAGTTAAATAAAAAGATATATTTATTAAATGCAAATCGAGATTTGATTTTCACTTAAAACAGTTTTGTTTCATTTGATTCAATAAATTATAAACTGTTTGGAAACCAATAATTAATTCCAAACCTTTTTTTATGATCGCATGAATCGATTAAAAGTAAGCACTGATTCACAAAAAAGTCAAATACAGGCCATAACTACATATATATAATTACAAACTTTAAACTCATCATAAAAAGAAGTAATAATAATATAATCGTTTCATAAAAATCTATTTAAAATTCTTAATATATGTAAGACTTTGGGTTCAATATATCCTCAATATCTTCATCGAAGTCTTATTCTGTGTTCACAAACATTTGAATAATTAATTGACTTCAGAGGACTTTAGTGTTAATTGAAAGTCAAATAAATGCCAATCATATCATATCAGAGTTAATGCAATTCACATCAACTATTAAATAAGTATTAAATAAGTCTTTTATTTATTTTTAAAGTAAAAATTCAGTTAAAATCAGTGATTTTTGAGTTTACATTTAAAGCAAACCTTTATTTTGATTGAATCGGTTTTAGATTTAATTTTGAAATTTGAAAGAAAACAGGAATCAAACCATAGATTATAGAATTAGAGCTCAAATGAAACTCTTATTTATGGTTTGAACTAATTTCAAGAATCGCTTTAAAAATTGTTGATAACATTGAAGAAGAGATAGAGATATACAGACATACAGAGTATTAGACACTCAGACAGAGAAGTGTAACACAAAATCAAAATTTAAAAATAATTTCATTTGAAAGTTATGTAAAGCAATGAATGGACTCACCGTTCAATCAATTTATTATAAAAACTATTTTCAATAAATTCTTTTTAAAAATATATCCGAATTTTTGGTCAAACTTTTAATTAATAGAAAACACCATAAAAACAGTTAAATAATATTTGAATCAGTGTTGGGTCAGACGATTAGAGCTGCTCTTTGGCTGTAAGGGCGCGGCACTCATCACAACACCACATATGCAGCACAACATTACAGATAATGGCCGGCTATGAGGCGGTCCCACAATCACAATATGCACTACAGATATGGTGTACTGTCACCGACTCCGGTACTCAATCAGCAGTCAGTGCCACTCATTGGCTCACTTCGAACCACAAACCCAGCGCTTAGTCATACTAAACGAATCACTACACAAATGGGGGACACAATAATCAATGCTATGACGAAACGGTGTTTGTGTAAGACTTCAATGCGACTATTTTTACAGCAATCGGGCCCTTCACTAATGATGTGTTCATTCATAACATAGCAAATAATTGGTCCCCATTTTTGTTATAATATAAAATTCAATACTGAAAATATTATTTTTTAATCCACCCCTTCATTAAACGGAATCTCATTTAATATCACCTCTTTTTTGATGGGCAGTACTTTTAAACGTTTCCGCCCTTTTGTCAGATTATTAGCCAATTGGAAACTTTATTGAAGGCATTTCGCGGTAAATATGTTTTGGGAGAAATTCGCGCAAATCGTCTTCTCTTCTATTTTGTTGTATTATTAGCGCCAAAACGGGTGACAAACAGTTCGTAACTGAAGTCCAGAGACAACACTTTCGGTGTTTTTTAATTTAATTTTGTCCTTTAATTGGATTTAAGTGAATCAATACTTTTATACAATTGTTTTGATATTCAAAAGACAATTGTATTAACAGTGAATTGATTTTTGAAAACTTATTTAAAATAAGTTTTAAACTGAAAATAAAACAATGAATACAACAAAAGATCTCATTTCGCGTAAAAAGAAGTTCGCCATCGATTGGGCAGAACTTTGCGATGAAGACTCTAATCAGTGGTCAGATCTGTTCGACCGAATGTTAGGCGAATCGGTTCAGAATGTAATCGACCCGCACTCGGATCAGATCAACCAATATATCGAAGACAACAACGCTTTGCATCAAAACAAGGATTTCAATGAAGAAACGGATGAAAATATGGCCGAATGTGTCGATGAAAATGTAAAGCATTCAGAACTGGACTCTGGACTCGGTTTGAGTGAACTAACGAGCGATGATTTCAGACATTTGCCGACAATTAGTTCGACACCAAAATGTTCGACAAAGTCTTTGAATTTGATGTCACAACAGAACTATTATATCTTTAAGTCACCGAAATCTTCGCCAACAAAGAGAGCGCGAGAGGAGACAAATGACGACATTAAGGAATTTGAGTTCAGACTTCCAAAGACTCGTCGCGTCCGAAGAAGTATTTTCTGTGAATCAAATGTTGAGAACCGAAAACAGCGTAACTCTAATAACAGACCCTTTGATTCATCGGTTGAATACGAGACCGATATGTCTATAATTCATAGACGACAGAAACAAATAGATTACGGAAAGAATACAATCGGTTACCAGAAGTATACCGAAAGCGTCCCTAAAAGACAGCGAACTTTTGAAGACCCGATAACTCCGGAAAAGTTCATTAAATATAGTCGTCGTTCGTGGGATCAACAGATAAAGTTGTGGCGAAAACGACTTCATGAGTTCGATCCGCCAGAAATGAAGGCTCAAAATGCAGACATCGATGTCTCCGATCTATTGTCCGACACTTCTTTTGAATCTAATTTTTAAATTGATTTCGATTTTTATAATTTAATTTTATTATTATTTAAGGCGTTATCACATCATAAGAATTGATATATTTTTACATTTAATGTTCATTACATTATTCGATACATTATTTGCTTAGAAGTCATACAAATATCATACGATTTATAATCATTTACTCGTTTTTAAAACTATTTTGCTTTCAATGGAGACAAAAACGACTGACAATCATATTGTCAGACGATTTGAATCATTTTATACTTCATTTATACTAAAAAATGTGTACTTTTTTGTTCTGTCAATCGATTTAAATAAAAAACTTTTAAATCTGATTATTGGTTCGACAATTAGTCAATAATTATATTTAAGATATTATTCGATCGTTTTTACAGAAACAAAGGTCTGGTTATGGTTTAGATTATATGGATTGCACTTCAAGTTTAGGAAGAGCTCAAAGATAATCATAACAGCAATTAATTAAATGCAACGACCACTGCCTTCAATGATGTCGTACTGAATATCTATTCATAGGAAAACTCAGGTATAATAAGAACTAATGGTTTCAACAAATTATTGGAATTAATGGAACCGGTGTTACACACAAACAGATCAGTCAATAGCAAATGTATTGCCGTTATATTAGCTAAACATTAATTAACACTTGTTTTACATATTTAAAAGTTAAGTGAATTTCAAATTATTGTATAAAAACCAATGAATATAATAATAATAATAATAATCGTAATAATAATAATAATAATAATAATGGTATTAATAATAACCAATAATAATAATAATGGTATTAATCAATAATAAGAGTAATATTCAATTAATTAAAATGAATATTATTTGGGATTTATTTGATGACACGATTTAACAAAAGTTACGAAACCATTGATTCAATTTGTAGTTCGAGTCTTCGTTTCTCTTTAATGAATAGTTGTTCTCAAATCAATTTAGAGCCCATTTTTTGATTGTCTCGACTCTTAATTGCCTTAAATTTTGGTCAAATATTGATATCATAAGATATGATAACTTTGTTTTGTTGTCATTAATAAAAGAATAGTTTTAACTCTATTTTCCAAAAAATAAGTTTTTTTGAGCACTGAATAAACAAATAAAAGAAAGTATTGCATAACAATCGACACTATTGTAAAGAAAAGGGAACGTAAAGTGTGTGTAAGTTGTGTCGAGTGCTTTAAAATGTGGGTCTGGTCTCGAACAACACCGATATATGGAATATAAACGAATAATAACGCCTTTAAAGCGATTACTCATAACTTTGAAAACCATGTCATCAGAAATTAAATCAAAAAATTAACTAAATGTTACACCGCATAAGGCCTGAGTCACAGATCCATAGTTTGTAAATAAGGACTCGAATTGGATTTCTTCTAATTGAGCGCAAAGTCTAAAATTATTTGTTTGTTAATTGGGTTGAATTGTCGGACAAATATCAGACCAATTGGTCAGAAAAATAGATAATAAATAACAAAATATTGTAAATAACGATTGTTTTTGAGGCAAAATTAGATGAGATCGCAATAAACGTTTAAATTATTTACAAAATTAGAATACATTAAAAGAAAATCAATGCAAAGCTCTGATCAGATTTTGTTGAACTTTTTCTCAAAATTTTGATTTTAATTAAAACTAAAGCTTAAACTTTAAACGAATTCAATACTTTTTAAATACTTTGATTTATAGATTAATTAAAATTTCTATAAAAAAAATTAGAAAAGTATTTAATTCGTTTTAGAAACGGCTCAAGAAATTAATTAATAAAACAATAAAACAAATTAGAGAATAAAAAAAATGGTTATTCACTGGGATTAAGACTCTATGGAAAGTGAAACTGAGGTCCAAACGGTTATTACAATACTTGTGTTACTATCAATACAAATAAGTTGACTGAACGGCAAATCAGCGCTTTATTGTCTCACCAAAAGCTGCCGCTACTCAACAAATCAGTTATCAAAACCCATTTCACCGAAGGGTCAGTAAAGTGGCCAACGGTTGGAACAATTCATCGCACAAAAAGCTATTCTTACAACTTGTGGTCATTTGTTTGGAAGCGATAGCGGCAACAGTTTGGGAGTCAATACTTTACATTAATTGTTATATAAAATATGTATTCATTTTGAATGAGCCTTAGTTTATGATTATGTGTTGAAAAACGTTTGCATCAATTGTTTTAATGGCACTCAACTCAATCGGATTCGTGTCCACTAAGAGATGCATCGCCGCGACATATGGGACACGTCCTGTTAGTCTGTAGACAATAAAACAAATTTTAATGACATCATAGACTACAATACAAACCTTAAGCCATTTATCGACACAACGCGAATGGAATTCATGAGCGCAGGGAAGAACTCTCAAGATTTGTTTGGCTTCGAAATCACACATACAGACCACACAAGTTGTTTGATCTGATTCGTGAGCGTTCTCTGGTTTGTACCGATAAGATGGCAGCTGTTCAATGTCAGAGCGGCCCAATCCTCTCGGTTTTGCTTCTCCCAGACGTTCGGCTAAACTGAGTAATGCCTCGTAATTCTCTGCTTCGGGTGACTCAGGATTGGCGACGAGATCGGCCACACCGAAGGGCGAAGTTGGGAGGTGTTGATGTTGAGGGTTAGAGAACATAGCAGCCAATACGTGAAACATTGTCGGAAAACTTTGATTAGTAACTTGTTGTGGTGTTGTTGTCGGTGGGACTGACAGTATGTTCTGAAAGGGTGCCGTCGGTTGAGGCGGGACTACATTATTGAATGAATGCGATCGCGAACGACGAGGGTTTGCCCGACGCGATAGAAGGCGAGGGTTTTGTATGCATAGGTAGTCATTGAGTTGCCCGCTCTCAACGTGCATAAAATTGGCCACTCCTGGAATGGAAATGTGATGCAGAGGTGATGATGGCTGAAGATATGGCGAACTGTGCGATGCAGACGAGCCTAAAGTGTGATGAGAATGATGTGGCTGTTGATTATGGTATTGTTGCGATGCGGCCGCCGCTAATGTCGCCAAATTTAGAGGTAGCGTTTGATGATTGGCCTGACTATAGACACGACGGGACTCCAATTCGGGTATAAGAGTCGGTTCATTTAATTGAGCTCCTGTCACATTCCGGCGATAAGAATTAGCCAAACCTATGGGAAAGTTTGTAAGAGGTGGGGGCTGTCCGACCAGATTATAGGGTCTGGCACCGGAAGCTCCAAATAGAGACGCAAATGCCTGACCACTACCCGAAGAGGAGATCTGAAGCATAAAAAGCATTAGAGGATAACTGAAATAATAGGTAACGGAAGTAATCAAACCTGAGGTGACGCTAAGCGTAACTGATGGAAACAACACATACACACTGACTGAGAGCCTAGACTTGCATTTTGAGGTGTGTGTGGAGACACATGCGGTCGATATGAATGAGATCCTGAGGAATGCGAATCCATCGAATTGTGGTTTCCATTCAGAAGTTGTGCATAAACTGCATTATTCGATACATTTGAGGCCTGAGTCGGTTGCGGACTATTTTGATGAGAGTTGCGGTGATGACTGTTCAGTGGTTCAGAACCGTCGAACAAATATGTCGGCGGTAGTGAAGACGACCCGATAAGGCCCTGAAAGCCAACATTTGACTGACAAGTGCTTTGATTTTGAATATTTTGAAGAATTGGCGGAGAATTGCGCGTAAAGAGACAACACCGACGACCGGACGGACTGCGCCGAACCCGATGACCATTATATCGATCGCCAGTCACTGACGGGTTGTGTCCATTGTTGGACGTCATTGGGTTTGTTGGTCGTCGAGGATTTGGAGTCTGCGAATTACGACTCCGACTGCGAAGGTTTCGATCAGAGCTCTGATCGATAACATGTCCGTTGAAATTAAGTCCCCAATTGGGGGGCGGACTGTCTGAGTGTGGATTCGAAGTACGCCTTCTTTTTCTGTTCGGACTCTCACTCTATCGATAAGTTATGTAAATATAAATCAATACTTTTTTCACATTTTATGTTTCGCTCAGTATTTGAGTCGTTATTGAAATTCAAAATAAAAATAAATTAGAAAAACAGTGAATACGAGTCAACACTTATTGACGCAACGATTGCGACGAATGACTGCAAACACTGACTAATAAAAAGAATATTTCTTTTAATCTAAAGACAAACCTTTCTTCCGATACTATCATTGGAGTGTTGGAAGTGATTTGGAGATAATTGAGAGACAGAGTGTTGCAAAACCATCGCTTCGACTAAAAAAAAATGAGTGTTAAAAGATATGGTCTCAAAATCACATAAAATGTTTGAACCAATTATTCGGAAAAATATTGGCTTTGATTTGAGTCATTCGTAAAAACTAAGTTCAAAATAATTAGAAAATTATTACAATTTTAATGAGAAAATCAATAGTTTTGCCACTAATTCAACAAAAGGGTTGAGTAAAAGTGTTTTTTTTTCAAGAAAAAAACCTTTTCCCCGATTTTTGTGAAATATTTGTGCGTAGAATATATAAGACATTCAAATAAAATAAAAAATAAATGTAAGATAAATAATTATTCGAGAAATGTGTAATTTGTGTCCAAGTATACTCTTTCTAAATGTGCTAGTTTGTTAAATTACTATACGAAAGCCATATTATTGATTATTTAAATACGAAATTAAGAATTAACTAAATGTCAAATAACTATAACTTTGAAACGTTTTGGTTGTGTCAGAGTATAGGCAAAAACGGATCAAAAAATGATATTAAGTCCGAAATGATTAAAATATTAGGTTTTTCTCTATTATTTTCTCTGTAATATTAGGCCCTTAGATAAGGCCAGTAGAGGGCGTCAAACTTCAAACTTATTTTCCAATATATCAACAATTTATGTATGGCTTTCTATTAATTTGAGCAAGTATATTTCGTTAAATTCTAAAAGTCGTAGTTTACTATTGTATAAAAACTTAGAATTTTGCGTTTAAAATTGAAGTTTTTCATTGAAAGCTTCTAGGTTCTAAAGGATACACAATTTTAACCTTCAAAATGGTAATTAGCCTCAAATTAGTAGTAATATATGTATATATTTGATTAATATTTTTTAAAATTAGTCAATTTTGAGGCCCTCTACCGACTTTTTAGGGCCTATCAATGAGACCAAGATTATATATTTTTTGCGAATAATATAGAGCTTTTACAACGTTAGTGTTGGCGCTATTTAAACCATCCCTAAGGTTAATGTTTAGACGTCATCGGGAGTGGCGGAGGGAACGGTAGGGAAAAAATTTTCAGGGCTGGAAAGGGAATGAGTTTTGGCAAATTTCCGACCTTACACTAAACTAGCGATAAACCTAAACCAGCAAATTTTGTTACATTTGTATAGCATTAGACCCTTTGAAATATCATTGACTCAATCATTGGACTCAAGGATTATTCATTCATTTTTTTCTAATCTTTTGGGAAAAGAACTATAAAAGTCTCTTAATATCGAAATAAGGATTTGAGAGACAATTGAAACCTTGGAAGTGACTCAAGTGGTTCTGTAGTCACTGACAGACTCAACGCTCAAAACCATTGCTTTCACTAAAAAGATATTAAATATTGTCTCACAATCGTTGCCATCAATTCTTAAATAAATTAATTCAAACTTTTAATAAATTTAAAACAATTTTCAATTTATAATTCAAAGAATTTAATAAAACAATTATTTGAATCGTATTTGAAAATAGAATCGCATTTATTATTGCCTTAAATATTGAATACTTTTTTTTAGACAAACTATAGACTATTGGACTAACAGTTACTAACGTTAGTAACCATATATTAAATGAGTCTCACTTTTAATCACAAAAAATATATATAAAATTAAAAAATGATTAAAATATTGAATTCAATGGTTAAGTGATATTTGAATGATTTAATGCTTAGGTTTTAACCAAAGAGTAAAAACAAAAGGACTTACTTTCAGTCGACTTAATATCAGTTTTATTGTAAAAACTTGTATTACGTTTCCTTTTATTTAATCGCATAAATAAATCCAAATTAAACACAAATCAATGAAATCAAATTTAATTTAGAAACCGATCACTTCTAAACTCATTTATTCGTGATTTCAAATATACAATGAAAACAAACATCTCTTTGTTGTAAAGTTTAGGAAAAAATGTCTGAAAATGTCTGACTCGAAGCGGAGTCCACACAACTTGTATTGAGAGTTGTATTGAGAGACGATCTTTACATTTGACAAACTTTACGAACGAAAATTCTCAACACAAGGTTAACATACATTCAGTACAGATATTGAATCACATTTATTCACATTTTCTATATTATTATACCTTAAAATTCAATACTTATGTTATAACGCATGCGATCTAATCTTTGAAGGATATTCACAGTTTTAACAGTTGCGCCCTCTCTCTGAGTCTGACTCGCTTTTTGATAAAAGTGTTTATTGAGTGCCCTAAAGCCAAAATGGTGAGACCTCAGACTAAAAATGGCTGAAAAAACAGCGCTAACAAAATATATAGTTACTTATATTGTGTTAAGACTGTATGATATGTAACGATATATTTTATGAGAACAGTTTTGTGTCATTTTTAGTTTGAGGTCTCATCATTTATGTATTCTAAAACTGTTGTATTTAAAGCTAAGAATAATTTTCATAAATTTTAGTTGAATCTCATCATAAGATAGCATTAGTAATGTGAACAAAAATCTTTTAATATTTGTACTCCAGTTAACGCTTTTTTTTATGATCTCAAAATATAAGGGTTTTATTTGATGTAAACTTGTGTAGAGTCGCTTCGAGTCAGACATTTTCTGACATTTTTTCCTAAAGTTTACAACAAAGAGATGTTTGTTTTCATTGTATGTTTGAAATCACGAATAAATTATTCGAGTCATCGGTTTCTAAATTAAATTTGATTTCATTGATTTGTGTTTAATTTGGATTTATTTATGCGATTAAATAAAAGAAAACGTAATAAAAGTTTTTCCAATAAAACTGATATTAAGTCGACTGAAAGTAAGTCCTTTTGTTTTTTATCATTTGATTTGATTAAAAGCTTTGCATTAAATCATTAAATCACTCAAATCGATATCAAATATGATTTAATCTTTGAATTTGAAATTTGAATCATTTTCTCAAATTTATGTTTTTTATGTCATTAATATATGGTTACTAACGGTTAGTAACTGTTATGAACTGTTAGTCTATTTATGAATAGTTTTTGAGTGCAAAACGTATTCAATATTTAATTCAATAATAAATGCGATTCTCTTTTCAAATACGATTTAAATAAATTTGAGTATAAATTGAAAGACGTTTTAAATTTAATAAAAGTTTAAATAAATTATTGAATTAAACGATTTGTGAGACAATATTTAATGCCTTTTAGTGGAAGCAATGGTTTTGCAACACTCAGTCTCGCAGTCACTTCCGAATCACTTCCAACACTCCAACGATAATATCGGAAGAAAGGTTTGTCTAAAACATAAGCAAAGGTTTCTTCAAATGTTATATCTTTTCATATCATATGTATGGTTCAGTTCGCGGGTTCCCGTTTTTCGGACGCCCCCAGTCCTTCACTTCTGCCCAAACCTCCCGATCACTGGATTTTCGCCAATAATGTGAGAGATAGGGATCCGATTATTTATCCGACGAATAGTTTGCAAACGAATGCCATTCAAAACATTAAAGACATTCAAAACATTCAAAACATTGAAAGCCTATCATTGAATGGTTTGTCATTTAATTCATCGGACTATAAACGCAACAAAAGTGATGATAAAGTTTTTGAACTAAAACTGTCCCAAATTTTGGACATAAACTCTGTTCTCAACAACTGTGTTGTTAACAATTCTGCCAATTATGGCAATAATCGTGTCTTTGTCAGAGAGTGACAAATAGTGACCAAAAATGACTGACTTTTATATGAAAACTATTCTAAAGTTATATTAATATTAAATAATAATAATTACTATTAAAAGAGATTTTCTTTTTTTGAAAAACTGAAATCCAATGAAACATATATTCAAACATTATTTGAAATTTTGATTCAAACACTGAATTTGATTCGACACTAAAATTGAAAATATTATGTGTTTTTTGTAAAATTGTTTTAAATATAGTTTTTTTAGAAGAAATTCGTCGAAATTTTAAACACAAACTCAAGAAAATCACCAAAAAATGGAAAATTAAAAAATTTGTGCCGTTTTTACTGTGAAAAGCAGTAATTTATTATTTGCTCTTTAATTCCCTCATCCCTTTCCTCCTTTCCGGGCCCCCCCTTTGGGGGCCCTAAATATATGCCGAAAAGGAAAAGAATATATAATGTGTCAAACATTGAATGCCTTAATATTAGATTTATTTTAATTATTGATTTTTTACAGCATTTCTCCATTCGATCGATATTTGTGTCGTTTCGACAAAACCTATGCTTTCAATCATTGATTCTATTTATAGACTCGACTAAACTAAAGCACTGAACTCGAGTCTGGTTTTGGAAGAGACGACTGGAATTTGGTTTGAGTCGACTGATATGAATCGAATTTGATTTTAGACGACCCAAAACCACCTAATCTGCCTCTGGTGGTCCTTTCCTATCCGGTATACCATAGCAACGGACGATATGTGCCAAACAGTAGAAGAGTCAATACTGGCAACAATAATGGTTGGGCTGTGCCGCTACTGAGCCGTTAACTACTATTTCTTTGAAACAAAATTAATCCAAAATAAAGCAAAATCTCTGTAAAAGTATTAAAAATATTGGAGACTAACTATAAAACTATTAAAAGACTAAAATATTAATCATTTCTCTATCGATAAAAAAATTCTTTTTTTGACTTAAATTTTTCTGTTTTACCGATGATTTTAACTAAAGATTCTATTTTCAACATTTTATGGTATTTTTAAAATTATTTTCGTTTAGTAAAGTTCTCTCTAACTTCAGGTCCTGTTATTTGAATAGAAGGCCCTAAATGTAGGGTCCGTTCCCTCCATTGGCTAAATTTCTGTGTACTGAGAGCTGTCTTTCCCTATAGAGTAAAGTAATACTATACTAACAAACAAGAGTTGACATCTATTACCGAAATGTAATTTATAGGTGAGGCTAGAATTGGAGAAAATGGACGGACAAATACTAAACCATTTCTTTTAACTGAAATTTATTTGAATCAAAACTACATTTTCTTTATTAACAAATTTAATAAACAAATATTTAGATAAACCAAATGATTGAGAATTTATTTTGAATTTCTTCAAAACGGATCAAAAGATTATAAAAAGGGATAATTTTTCCCTAATTTTAGTCAGAATTTTAGAATAAAAATAGTTTTGAAAATAAATTCAAAAATATATTAAATTATTTTCACTAATATTTTGCCATTACTTTAGGCGTCGGATAAAATTAATCCAATTAACAGAAATGGATACGACTCTCAAAGCGGACATAAATGTGGGTATTTTTGGTCCGTCTCCTATTCTATCCTATTTGAGACACTATTCCTATCATAAAGAATCTGAAAAAGACGATTATCCTGTTTTTGCCGAACTCTAGTAATGTTGTGCTTTTGTCGCACCGCTGACTGTATTTACGTTTTGGCACAAATCCAAGTTTGTGACCACTTTTAGTATTCGAGTCTCAGATTAACTCGTTTTTAGGGTAAAATGTTTTTCCGATTTTTATTTGATTTGATTTACATTTTAATCATTAATTTTTATATTAAATTTAGTTTAAGTAATCGATTTTATATTTAGATTTGAGTTCAAAGTGGAGCCCAAATGAGAGAATTTTCAGTTTTTTCGTCAAATAATTTGAACTAAATTTCCGAAATAAATAAACATTTTATTGATTTTAATATAGAATTGCATTTAAATACTTTATTTTACAACAAATAGAATAATAAACCGAATAATAATAATAATAATATTAATAATAATAAATATATTCGGAAAATAAACTAAATTAAAATATTGGAATCAAATTTCAACGAAAATATAATGTAAATACATTTTTAAGTCTTTTCTTTGGAGAGTCTCTCAATCTCTGCGCCCAAAGTATTCAAATTTTCCTGAAATTAATAACATTTAAAACTCAAATGAATATTAAGAATCAATTAAATACTTTGAGAGTAATGTTTTTGAGAAGTGTGTCCTCCAGAACTGCCTGTAATTTACGATTTATCTCAAGAGATAATTCTAATGTCATATTTGCGTCGTTTGGAGAACTATTATATAGTGACGACATTATACCAGTTCCTCGTTTTGCTAATTGACGCTAAAATTGAAACACATTTCATATATACTTTAAATGAATTTCAAATGATTTGAAAAAAAAAATATTTTAAAAATTCTTTTTAAAAAATCAAAGAACCGGAAAACTAATACCTTTTTCTTATCCTTTTGTCGGCAAAATTTAAAATAAATGTATCTTTCATTTAATGATATGAATCTTTAATTTATAAACACTTACTTTGTGGTCATCCATAGAAGAAGTTGAGAGCGCACCCGATTCTTCTCTCATAATATAGTATTGGATTAATTTCGACTTCTTTTTCATTTCTTGGATCAGTTGTTGATTATGTTCTTCAAAGAAATCGATTTTTTCGTTTTTCTTTTCTAATGCCTTTTGAAGTCTAATTATTCTATCAATTAGTGACTGTTTGTCGACTTCTGGCAAAACGACAACATTTGGGACACTATTATTGATAGAATCGACTGAATTTGTTTGACTATTAACTGAAACTTTAGATTGAGATGAATGCGATGTTTGACAAGAGTTCAGAACAACTGTTTGATTACTATTTAAGACATCAGTCAATGAATTTGAAGAACTGGTTCGGGAACCGATACTCACACAATCGGTTTGACTATTGTTAGAACTGTTCTCTAAATGTTCGAACTTTTTTCTCATTGAAACTAATTCTTTGTTAAGTTCTTTAACACTCGTCATATGCCGTCTCTTATTAACTCTGTTCTCATTTTCGAGTTCATCGACTCTGACTTTCAAATCGTCACTCATTTTGGTTTTTTCGGCCAATTTTTTGGCCAAAAGTTGAATCTCCTTTTGATGCGATCCTTTTAAGTCTTCTAAACATTGATTTAAATTTGAATTTTCTTTTGTTAGTTCTTCACATTGTTTTTCAAGTCTTTCGACATCATCTTTGAGTAAAACTGACTTTTGTTCTAAAATATTGTGTTCTGATTGTAAATTCACTGTTTTGGCGGTCAATCTTTCAGTAAATTCCAGGAGTTCGCCCTCTTTATGACGACAGGACTCCATTTCTGCCAACAACTCACTATTGGAAGTGTTTAGACGTTCGGTCTCTTTCTGGAAGTCGGAAATGAGTCGTTGTTGGCTCTCCAATTGGATTCTCAAATGAGTCATTTCTCTCAATTGATTCATATATTCTGTTAATTGAGTTTCTAAATCATTAGCCGTTTGTTTCCATTTACTGACACTCTGTTCGTAATCTAATCTTTCCCTCTCAAGAGTTTGTATTTTTGTGGTCAAAGAGTGGTTTTCTTCACTAAAAGCATTGATTTTCTTTTTGTATGACTCGATTTCAGTGTTGAGGACTTCAATTTTGGTCAAAATGTTGTCGTTATCACAATTTGAAGGCTTTTCACTACTTTTAGTTTCATTACTTGAGTTCAACAAATTATGTAATTCTTGTCTCAATCCGTCGGACTCTGACTTCAATTCAATCATTTTTTGAGAAATGGATTCGAGTTTGGATTTGGTCTCATTGTGAGCACTGGACTCATCTTTTAGTTTATTTATAGTTTGTTTCCATTTTGAGTCGCGATCTTTGAGTTCGTCTTTCATTTTCTCCAATTCTTTCTGTGTTTGAGACAATTCCACCACTTTTTTATCCAAAGAACTCATGAGTTGAGATTTTTCAGTAGAGAGTACTTTAATTCTATTTCTGAGTCCATCCTTGTCTTTGATGACATCCTTTAACTTTTTGTCCAAATCATCTCTAATTCTCTTAAGAAGAATAACTTCTTTTTCATTCGTCGCGTATTTAATAACCATTGATTCCAACTCTCTTTTCGTCGTTTCGTTTTGTTTATGATTTTTTTCCAATTCTTTGGATAAACGGCTCTTCATTTCTATAAAATTTAAATCTTTTTCTTTCAATTGTCTTCTGATGTCTTCGATTTCATTTTGTAAATCATTTTTTTCTTTTTGTAAAATAATTATTTGATTTTCATATTTATTTTCAATCATTTTTATATCGAATTCGATACCATTTTTAGTCTTCATTTGTCGGACGACATCCAAATCCTTCAAATATCTTTCAATAAGGATTTCCTCCTCTTCCTCATCAGTATTGGAGCCATTATTCGGAGTTTCGTTAAGATTTGAATCAATAGATAGTTTGTCTTCATTTGAATCACTCGATTCAGTGATCTTTTCATTGGAATCAATGACTGGATCTGAGTTTCGGTCAACCATTTCATCTGAGGTCGAGTTGTTATCACAAAGAGATATGTCATCAAAAGCGGTGGAATTCACTTCACGTTTTGCACTCAATTTATCTTCACTTTTATCTGTGATGTCGACAATTGAGTCCTTTAACTGATTATAACTTTTATCACTCATTTTGTGTGAAATCAATTCAATGACTTTAAAGATAAGTTAAAATTCATTCACATTTCAAATATATTTTTATTATTTATTTCCTTTAAAAGAGTTTTAAAAATATTTTTTTTATTTGAATTTTCTTTTAATTAATCAATAATTTCGTGAAATACAAATCAAATCTATTAAATGAAATTAAATAAAATTAAAATAATATGAAATGATGTCAAACGAGCGCTAAACCATCTGTTAATGTGTCTAAAAGTTCACTAAATGTTTGTAAATATTTTAGAGAAAAACATTTGACTCGTTGTCAGTGTTTGAGCGCTCACTTCGAATATCCCTCTTCTAATTCAATAGCGATACGACTATTCTTCCAAAAAAGTAATTCAATAAAAACTTTTGGATTCTTTTGGGCCACAGATTTGAATTTTGAGAGAATATATTTGGCAAAAGTTGACAACTCTTTTATAATGTGATTTTCGTTACGCAAAGGATCGGTTAAAATGCGCTGAAAAGTGCGGAATATTGACAATTGGAAAAGCATTGCATGCATTTTGCATTCAAAGCCAATTCTGTGCAAAATTTTAACGACACAGTGATTCGTTTCATCACTATTTTTATCATAATTTTTAAGTAAAATAGCTATCGATTCGATGACACGCGAATGACAATACTTATTGATTACATCAGACAATTGGATCTCAATTTCTCGACTTCGACTTTCGCTCTTTTCATTCAATAATTCTTTGTCGGCCTCCTCTTCGTCGACCTCTTCTTCGTCTTCATTTGTCTCAATTGTTTCAACTTCTGGGAAATCAGTCATCAGAACTTCATGTAGAGAAAGTAACTCATCTTCAGGAAGAATATCTAGTGCTCCAAACGCATTGTCTTCATCGCCGGCCCAACAATTTCTGGCGTCACGAAAGAGAGTAATGGCTTTAATGACATCCTTTTGCTTCAGAAAACAATTAACTCTTCCCAAAACTTCTAACTTTTGCTCATCTTTTGTTTTATCAGAGGTTGGGTCAAATGCCCGAACAGTTATATCGTCTTCAGGTGATGGAAATTCGGTGTCCCCCTGAAGTGTGTCCGAAACAGTTTCCATAATTTCAATCCAAATCTCTTCCGGAGGAATTTGTTTTTTAGATTTACTCTTTTTCTTAGTTTTCTTTCTTTTCTTAATTTTTTGTCGAACTAAAAGTCGTGAATGAGTTTTATAGTAGTGTTCCAACAATTTTAAGAAAATATGATTCGTTTCAATTAAATCTTTAAGGAATGCTTTTGACATTTTTGACTCATTATATTCATGGAGTAAAAGAAGCAAAAGATCTCTGTATTCGACTTCATAAAAGATTTGTCTTTTGATACTTTTAGATAATTGTCGAATGGCTTCATCTTTAGAGGAGTCGAAATAATTCAAACTGAAGAGCATTTCTCTATAGGCTCTCAAACAGTAATGAAGTCGTTTTGACCAAAGTTTTGAAATCTCTTTCGTTGCTTTGATTGCTTGCAAACAGCTTTCGATTTGTGTTTGCAAGAAGTGGAAAGTAGTGGCAGACATAACCTCTAAGACTAAATAGTTTATATTGCCTTCTGTTTTAGGATTTGATCGATTAAATTCCAAAAAGAACTGAATCGCCCAAACATAGTAAGTCTCGTCGTTTTCTTGACTCAAATTACGATTTAAACTATCAATGATTTGACGCATTAATTGATTGAAAGAATTGGTCAAAAAATCAGTGCAAAAGTCAAACAAAATTTTTCTAATTCTTGGAGAAGACTTGTGGACAACATTTGTTTTGACTTCATTTGTATTAGTTGTGTTGTCAATCATATCTGCTTTTCTTTTTCTTTTAATAGATTTGTTGGAATCAAAATCCATTTGGTTAAGACATTCGGGATTTTTATGAAAAATAATGTCTCGATTACTGATTGACTTTAAGTTCTTTACATAATAAGTGCCTTTAAATCGACTGAAATTCTTGGGAACAATATTTGATAGACTCCTATCTTTGGCTTTAAGTTCTTTTAGTTCTTTTGAATCCATTTCTTTCTCGAAGTCACTTCTTGTATAAGAATTTGATCCGTTGTTCTGAAATTCTGGTACACTTTTGGCGATAAACTCAGCGTTTTGTTCCCTAAACATCAATGAAATGATTTCAATCAAATGAAGACAAAAGTGTTGGTGAGAGTCATCGCTCGACAAAAACAAAATTAATTCATTGATTCCGGAACTGTGAAGAACTTCTAAGAGCCTGTCCTGAGGGTTAGTGTCGTTATCCGCTTCTTTTCCATCATTTTGAGTATCGATAGGAATGTGTAAAACGTTTCGGATTAGAATAAGTATCCGTTCGAACAGAATTGTGTCCTCTATTTGTCTCTCATTTTCGTCTAATTCTAAAATTCTGGTCAAATGTTTGGCCAAAACAGTCCAAAACCTTTTATGTGATCCAAACGTCAATTTATATGAATAGAGTAATGACTGTAATTCGAGATAATTGTGAGCTTCCATTTTGTCCGTCGGAACCATTTGTTTAAACAAAAGAATCGTTGGATTCGTTAAATCGACTAAAAGTCTCAAAACTTTGTCGAAGAGTTCGATGTTATCGAGAGAGTAATCCTCGACAATTGGGATCAAATCGTTTTCAATGATATTAGTGGATCCCAATTGCTTTCTGACCGTAAATACATTTTTGTCGTCATTACGAAGAAATCTGATTAAGTCTTTGATCACATTATTGGCCTCTTTTTTATTCAAAATGTATTTATTATCCAAACGTTTATTCTTATGTCCCAATTCATTGCAAACCGCTATCACTTCACTCAGAAGTTCGCTCTCAAAAGTTTGAGCCATCGCTCACACAATTAAAACTCTAAATCAATTGAATTAAGTCTTAATTAACTTAAGCTTTGATTTTGAGAAAAAAAGCGCTTATGATATGAATAAACAAAACTTTTGGCGCTTTTTTGACATAACATTAATAACGTTTTATAATTAGGTAATACACAAATATTTTGTGACATTTCAGTGAAGGACATCCGAAACCTGTTAAGTGGAACAAGTTTGTTGCTAGATACTTTTTGGTTAAACCTAAAATAAAGTGTCAAAATGTGTCAAATGATTTTAATTAATTTTTTCCAAATTAATACTCTATAATATAGAGTCTATATAAAAGGAATTTTATCTTGATACAAAATTCTTAGTATTAATACTTTTACATTATCAGAATATCCTTTATCAATTTAGTGAAAACCATTTGAAAATTAAATTTACATTAGAAATGTATCAAGATTCAATCAATTTAGTAAATGTAAGCAAACTAAGAAAGGCAACACTAGTTATGACCATATGTTCCAAATATAGTAATTAATGTAATGATAATTATTATCGAATCAATTGATTGCGAAGTCATTAAACCGAAAAATAGGTCTTTATTTTGATTGATTAGAATAACAATAATTGACATTATATTAAACAGAAGACGAAAACAGATTACAATTAACTGAAAGCAATGGCAAAAACTCTTCAAAAAAAATGAATTAAAAGCGAGTAATCAATAAATGATTGAAACGATTAAGAAATAGATGGCATTGAAAGCCATTTGAAATGTTTTGATTGGTTGCCGTTTATGTCAATGGCTTTCAATTAATTGGCATTTAATCGATGAAAAACAAACAAAAACAATGAAGATTTGAACCATAGCTTAGATTAGATCCAATTTTAAATGTTTTTAATTATTTCTCGATTTATATTCAATTAATTTTATTTAATTTATTCAAATTTCGACAAATTTTTAATATTTGTTTTAATCCAAATTAATTTAATTACTAAAACAACGATGGCTTCACTCAATCGACCTCTTCTTCTGCGATGCAAAACAAATAAAGGACAGCATATGATTGAAAACCTGACCGGAGATAATACTGTCGAAGAACTAAAAGCAATGCTCTTTAGTATAACAGGAGTGGATCCGATGGCTCTTCGAGTTTTGGTGGGATTTCCTCCGCGAGAACTTAACCTTAAGAATGATTTACAAAAATTGGATGAACTCTTAAACCAACAAAATCGCGAAACTCTTATCATAGAAGAAGTGATCGATAACTACGGTTTGAAACTATTATTTTCATTTGTTTTTAAGTTTGTTTTAATGTTTAGACCACCGAAAGAGTCGTCGATCACCGAATCTCTCATCAAATAAATACATTTCGAGCCGTTATTCAGATGTTATGCAATCATCGAATAGAAGTGATGCCATTCCTGCGGGAGTTCTTATGCGTCGAGTGGTTCCCTCAAACAATTCGTGTCTCTTTACGAGTGTTTATTTCGCGCTTTCGGGCGGAGAGTTTAACGACACAATCGGTCCGGCGTTGAGACAAATAATTGCAGACACTGTGGCCGCCGATCCCTTCACATACAACGAAGCCTTCTTAGGTAAACCGAACCGGGAATATTGCACCTGGATACTTAATGAAGAGCATTGGGGAGGGGCTATAGAACTCTCTATTCTATCGAAATATTACGGAATAGAAATCGTTGCCGTCGATACACAAAATGTAAGACTAAATCGTTTCGGTGAAGACAAGTCATACGCGCAGAGAATTTTTCTGATTTATGACGGCATTCATTACGACCCCCTAATGTGGGAACCGTTAGACAATAAGAATCCCATTCAGACAGTGTTTCCGGTGAACAACGAGTCTGTTTTAGAAATGGCGTTAGAGATCGCTAATGAGGCCAAAGCCAGTCGTCAGTTCACTGATGTCCAAAACTTTTCATTGCGTTGTCTGATCTGTAACGCTGGCCTCAGAGGCAATAGTCAGGCGCAGTCACACGCCCTCGAAACGGGTCATCTCAACTTCGGTGAAATCTAACAACAAATAAGTCTCTAATTTCCAAATGAATTACTATTTTCTCATTTATTGCTATTTTGTAAATAATTATATTCTTAGTATTATTTCTAACACTTAATGTAAAAACCTTTAAATCTTAACATTTTAAGAGTTTCAGTCATTTAGAGAATTGTTTACTCTTTTATCTATCATTGAATTCTTATAAGAATAACATATTTTTAATTTTTGTTTTAATTTTTTAATTGTTTTTCTATTGATTTTCAGTTTTAAACTTTAATTTTATGCTTTAATTTTTGCTCAAATCCTTAATTATGTGATTAATATATAATTTAATTCAAAATAATTTTATAATTAGGGCTACGAATGGGAATAATTAACTGCAGTTTTTGAGTACAAAATATACTGTTATTCGATATTTGATTACAAAATATATACAAAATCTCATTAAATGTTAATAATTTCAGAAATTATTACAAATAACTCATAAATAAATTAAAATTATATAAAATTTAAACTTAATTTACTTTTTGATGAGTGACGGGTCATTTATTGCAAAATTAGGATCACATGTGAAGGAGACGGTAATGGCGTAACGAATACCGTCTCTCACTTTCTCAACAAAATGTGGATTCTCTGAACCAGAAGTAAAGGCCGAAAGTCTTCCCATTTTGGGTTCGACGGCAATACTTTTGTTATTCATTTCGTCAATGAATATAAATCGACCGCCGCTGAAGTCTTCATTAAATGTCGACAAATATAACAAAGAAGTGAAATGAAAGGAACGATACGTTTGTTTATCGATATGTTTGTGCCAATACTCGTCGTGAACTGTTTTAGCCGCCGATGACGTTATTCTCGAGAAAAATGTCGGATGAGTTAAATATAAATGTTTTGAAGAAATGCCGAAATGAATTGCAATCATTTCGCGGATTTTGTTTTTCACATTTTTATAGATTTCAAAGTCTTTTTCAATAAAAACATTTTGTTTTCTTTGATTTTCTATCAGTTTATAAATATTTACAAAAGTTGTGTTATGAGAGAGGGCTCCCGAATGTAAGTCCAGAATAGAAGCGCCGCCCGAAGAGCCCCCCAATGATAGACCCCTTTTGGCCAAAGAAAGTAAATCATTTGCTTCTGTTTTGGTTACGACGGCGTCCGACACAAAACGACCGCATCGTTTGGGGGAACAAAACTTGAATTTAATTCTCTCTTCGTTATAGTCTTGAGAACAGAGCACTTCCTGACCCTTTGGTAAACCACTGATTGTCTCAGAAGCCGAAGCCATTACTAATTCGGTCTCATTTTTTGTGGTGTAATAAACAACTAAAAGTATTGCCACCGAAAGTGTCGCTCGACTTAACACTCTTCTAGTTATTGAGTTATTTTGAGTCTTTGGGTTTGGGTTTGGGCTCACGTTTTGAGTCCTATTATCTGTTGTTTCCTTACTTTTATTCGACTTTTTTCTTCGGTTTACTTCTGAAGACATTATAAATGATTTAAATTTTAAAACT
Source organism: Galumna obvia (assembly GCA_034695785.1). NCBI lineage: Eukaryota > Metazoa > Arthropoda > Arachnida > Sarcoptiformes > Galumnidae > Galumna > Galumna obvia. The sequence continues at coordinate 34,974 of JAQFZM010000019.1, forward strand.
CAAAATTAAATAAAAATAAATTTAAACTTCAAATTCAATAAAACAAATGATTGCAATCGATATTAAAAACAGAAATATTTTGTAATTATTTGTTTAATTGAGTAAAACATGTTTTATAAAACCATTTGTTTTGATCCGGTATTAAATGTCAGATGCAGTAAATGTTATTCTGTGCTGAGTCTGTGCTGTCAGAGAACTAAAAAGTTTTAGACTCTAAAATCAATGTGAAAGCATTCAATGCAATCAAGTCCTCAACTTTTGAATAAAACAAGAGTTTAAACGAATAACAAGTTTTAGAAATTATTGCGAATCAGTTAAACCTGAAAAGTGAGGTTCAGATGTGTTTACAATATGTTCACTACTTTGGGATGTATTTGAATGTTGAGCTCACTTTCGTTCAAAGACTTTACTAGACTTTCACTTCACTTAAGACAAGAGTTTTTCTCATTTTTGAATACGTGTTTTATCCTTAAATTAAAGCTCAAAAACATTAGTTTTGCGAAATTACTTCAAATTATTCATTAATTTGTTTGAAATTCATATTATAATTGTTTAAAACTATTCGACAATAAATTCTCAAATAGTTTTGTATAAAATATTTCTGACATATGTTTGCGTATGCATTGAGTACAGCATAGTTTTGGTTAAAAGTTATTCTCAATTGGATTGAAGTCAATTATCGCAAAAATGCAGAGCATTTCCAAAAGGAGATTACAAACGAAAGCCTGTATTGCTGGGGCAAAGACTTTCTTAATGCTCTTCAATATTATATTCTGGGTAAGAATTTCTATAAAAAATAGATTTCAAGTGATTAATATCGCATTGCATTCAACACTTCTTTCAATTTACAAGTCGTAGCCTCAGGTTATTGACATTCAGACACTTAAGAGTCTTAAGTTAAGACTTATTTAAATGGAAGTTTCAAATGAATGCTTTCATTCATTCATTCATTTCTTACAAAAGTTTAAATACAATTAAAAACAGTTTTTTAAAAAATGTTAAAAATGATAGAAAACTGTTATTATATGCAATTTATGTCATCAGATCATAGGATTGATTGTATTGATCGCCGGATTTTGGATGAGGACATCGATCACCAAATTATTTGAAATCTCCCAGTTCCATTTCGCTCTGCCCTCTCTTTTCATAGTGATTGGCGTTACAATGATTATGGTAGGACTGTTTGCCTGTTGCTGTACCAGCAATGAAAAGCCAACTCTTCTTTTCACAGTTAGTATTGTTTTAACCTCAATATTGTTTATAATATTACCTTTTTATGAGTCCCACAAAAATAGAGATACAAAAATTGTCTAAAATTATATCTTTTTATTCTTAACGTTTTAATTGGTTTTTAACAAATTATTAAATCGTTTAAAAGCTGTCGATATTCTTCTTCATTGTGTTTATTCTTGTATTCACGGCATCCATAACTGGTTATGTATATCGGGATAGTCTCAAACAAAGTCTTCACAGTTCACTGAATCATACGATTTTGGAATATGGTCAAGAAAGTGGACCAACTCTAATCGATAGGGATTGGGATAGGGTTCAGGAAAATGTATGTCTTTTTAATAACTGATATTTAAGTTTAATTTTTGTCTCTAATTTATAGCTTCAATGCTGTGGAGTCGACGGCTTTAGTGATTGGATTAATACTGAGTGGGCTAACGAGAACCGGACATTTCCCAGCAGTTGCTGTAAAGACCCAAACTTTTGCGATAATTTGGACGACAGACAAATTTATAGAAACGGTTGTTATGTGGAAATCCTCAATCTTTTGAAGTAAAGAATATTTCTTTTTCTTTATTTTTATTAATTAATATAAATTAAATATTTTTGATTTAGTGATAACTTGAATGGCATTGGAATTGGAATGCTCTTGATTGCTTTCTTTCAGGTTAATTTCATAAGTTAAACATAGATTTAATTAAATTTATTGATAAACAGATAATAGGAATGGCCCTCTCCTGTTGTTTAGCACTTAATATAAATAAAGCGCTTTACGAAGAAATGATGGAATGAAAAGGATCTCAACCTTTGGTTAAATGAATTTTAATATTTAATGTTTTCAAAATTAAGTCTTTTATATAAAATAATTAATTTGAAAATAAAGTTTGTTTTAAAGTAATTTTAAATAGAATTTTATTCATATATATTGAGGGCATAGAAATAATGACTAAAACATAGAATTTATAGTCACAAACATTTTGAGCAAGTACAAAAGTCTACATAGAGAAAATAGTGTGCACACTATTACATAAGAGTGACTATGAGATAGTTAGAGATTTACATTTATAGCAAGGAGTTACACATAGCAAAAGTATTCAAAACATAAACAGGATAAATGATTAATATAAAACTTAGCTAGATAACTATAAACAGGATGCCTACAATATTTATTTCAAATTCAAATTTTTGTCAAAAACACGTCTGAAGATGGTATCATTTGGTCACATTTTCAGTGATCTTTTTTTCTAATCCTAAATACATTTACCTAGTTTATTTTTAAAAATGAACCCTTTAAATTAAAGGCTTTAATAATTATATTAATATTTAATGAGTCACCCTAATTATACGTTGCATCTTGATCAAAACTCTATAAAGCACCTTTGCTGAATAATGAATAATGTTTTTAAAAAGGATAAACAAATTAATCGAATAAACTTTATAATAGGTTCTAAGTTTTTCAGCATCTTTTCTGTATATACATTACTGTATATATATTACTAGCTTATATTTCCAAGCGCAAATTTTTAAAAGTTCTAACATATAAATAACTTAAATTATATTTGTGTTAGTATAGCGCCAGAATTACCAAAAATGATTTCATTTAATTCTAAATTAGAATTTCTAAATAACGATGAGAAAATTAAACTCCCTTATAAAATGACAAGGACAATATTTACTTAAGTGCATATTATTGATAACATATATTTATAAGAAAATTTACTTTTGGGCCAATATTTTTGGAATCAAAGTCTTAATAGGAAGTCGATAGAGTAGAAAGTTTACTATCAAAAAGTTACAGATATCATGATATTCATCTTGGTACATAAAAAATATATTTAAAAAATTTGTGTGAATATCAGGTCTTAAAGTTTGTTTGTATACAAAATATTTGTGAATAAGATATGAATGAATTCTAGTAAGTTTTAAACTATGAATAAGTTTGTTATCATAAATACAAGCTTATATTTCCACCTTGTTAATCATACATAAGAGAAAATTTTACTAACATTACTCATTTACTCCAATGTTTACTCTTATGTTCACAAAACCTATCTATAGTTCATAAAAACATAAGTTTATTATAAATTTGGATAAAAATTAATACAAAGAATAATATACAGTTCGGTCTCCATATAACAAGACTCGATATAACAAGACCTCGGTATAACAAGACCTCGGTATAACAAGGTTAATTTATAGCACCAAACGCTCCCAGTTAATGTAAAATGAACTTTATTTAACAAGATTTCGATTTAACAAGATAATCTAACTGGCAACAGCGGTTTTGTTAAATCGAGGCCCAAATGTATTTATTATTTATAATAATCACTAATAATAATTATTTTTGTGTTTAAAAGATCTAAAAGTATTATCGGTTATTTTCTGACTAATTTATGATAAATAGTCATAAAAAACTCATAATTTGTTTGGAAAAAATATTTTTGTAATTGAGTTTAAGTAACATTTAAGCGAATTATTTGTTGTAATTTTTGTTTCTTCTTAGACATTGAAATCCCTGTCGAACCCGATATCGGTTTGGTTTTGATTTTCATATATTTCTTGTATTATCTCATTGTCTGAAATTGAGTTCACAAAACTGGACTTTTTAATATAGACTTACAAAGGGTTTGGTTTAAAATTAGTATGGGCAACCTTCAAATGAATGTATGTTTATCCAGGCAAAATTAATTACAATTACTATAAAATAATGGTATCTGATTCACCTTTACAATAGAATGTGTATGTTAAAAGTGAGTCAGATACTTCTATTTTATAGTATTTGTAATTAATTTTTCCTGGACAAACATACATTCATTTCAAGGTTGTCCATACTTACGACTTTGTAAGGTTGTCCACTTACTTGTTATACCATTCTTAGTTTATAAGTTTTAAAATATTCCAATAAATTATTTGAATAACAAATCGATTGGAAAATTTCAAGTAAAAGTTCATAGATTATGTCAACTTTTTTAAAAATTTATACTCAATTTTTAATTTGAATTCATTTAAAAGTCAGAGACAATAAAATTGTAATAAAGGTTTAATTTATTGAAATTTTTGAACAAAACTCGAATTTAAAGCCAAATATTAGTTTTAAACGCATTTTTAATATGAATTTAAATTTAAGAAATTCTTTGAAAATGTTTTCTTTGTTTTTAATTTTATGGATTCATTTAATTTCATTTAAACTAATATTTGGGGAACAAATTTGGAAAATTAATTCCAGTTATTTTAATCCAAGAAATTATGAAATATTTATGCAAAGAATCAGTGAAATCAACGGCAAAGATATGTTTCGATCGCGAGCTCTTAACTTTACTATGAATGACTTCCAGGATAAGTTTGATTGTGAACTCGAAAAATTAGAGTTATGTGAAGCCAATTTCATCAGCAATACAGCGGCCATCGCCAAGACTTCTGTCCAAACAGAAATACTTCAATTTTGTCAGTCTCTGGAAAAAGATGTGGAATGTCTGCTAAACTTCTTGAATAAATGCCCTAAAATAGAGAAGAGCAGCACAACTATACTTTCCTATATCTTTGAAATGAATCGCAATGTTGTGGACACCTGTAAACGATGGCAGTATGAATGGATTGATCCCCAGGACTCTACTATGAATGGTTAGTCTCATAGAAGAGTAGAGAAGAGAAGTATCACTCAAACTGATATCAAACATTCATTTTTTGGCTCTTCTTTTAGTCGTTGAAATAAATTTTGGAATTTGTATCGAACCGAAGGATATCGAGAAATGCGACAAAAAATTTGTTGACTTCGATGTCGCCAAAGATTTAGTTGAAAATGAAAAGGAATGCCAACAATTCAAAGAATACAAGAAATGTATTTATAGTATTATTAGGAATAGTAAATGTAGTTTAGAAACAAAACGAATGGCCATCACTTATCTGAAGACAAGAGTTAAGTTCGCTATCGATTGCAAAACAGGAGATAAAATTGTTGAGTTCAGAGAAGGGGAAAGGATTTTAGTTGAGTCAGAGATGCAGTCAGAGATCGATGGTATTTATGATCGATTAGAATAACATTTTCACCAAATCTTCGTTTCTTTTTTTCTAATAAATCGGAAGTGATATTAGAGACTCCGTGCAGACGACGAGCAAATCCACTCATTCATGTCTGTACTAAACAATATCAGCAGAGGATCGATAACATGATTTTGACCACTTTTTCTCATTCAGAACAGATTTTGCCTCATCTCTGTTGGTTTGTAAATCTTTTTCTATTATAATAAGTTTAATGTCCACTTTTTAGCGCTTACGCAGAGTTTACAAAATGTGTTACAATTATTACACTTTTAAAGTGCGGAAAAGATGAGGCACTCAGAGTCTCCCGTATTATTGAATCATTGCGTCTAATTTCTACTCCAATGGGATGTGAGCCCTACCACTTTGGATCAACTCTTTGTCAATCGGTTCTCAATTGAATTTATATTTTAGAATTTATTCACATTTTTAGTCCAAAATAAATAAGAAATTCATAATTTTGTTATTAATTAAAATAAAGATTTTATTTTTTAAATGTCTTTTTATTTCTTATTCTAATTAATAAATGAATAAAAAATGTTAAGTATTTGAAACTTCATTAAAAACTAATAATTAAAATATAAAAAGTCGACCTCACCATCTCTACCATCTCTACCATCACTAGAATCAGTATTTCTGATGATTTCCTGCAATTGATGACTAAATTGTTAACAAAAAGTAGAATAAAAGAGAGTATAAAATGTTTTCAATGTTGAACTTTACGGAAGTTTAAAGCGTTTGGTATAAATAGGTATTGAATTTTGTAAACTATGTGTAACTAAAATATTCATTTTTCACAATACAATCCATTCCTTTTTATATTTTGGGATTTCCTGTGAGTCCGGATTTTTGAATAATTTTGTGACCATTTGTGTCAAATAACTGAAAAATATTTGTGAAAAACATTTATTCATTTTTAACAATCGGTTGGAAATAACAAATTGGATGACAATTGAGAGTAAGGGTTAACGAAACGATCGAAATGTTGTTCATCGCATCCAATATTGTTATTAGTAGTGATAATAGTGTTTAAGATGTCAAAGACATCGATGAATGGGTGTTGTTGTGCGCTGTCATCACTTTTATCATCATTTTCTCTTTGAATCGAAAGTCATTGAGTTTTGATTTTGTGTCGCAAAGATTGAGACAAATATTTAGAGATAAAACTCTCGAAAAACATTTGAAAAACAAAAGAATTCTATAATTAAAAGTTTGTGAAACACTTTTTGATCAGTTTTTGTCAGTTTGTGTTGATTTCAAACTCATTAAAATAATTGTTTTGGTGTCTGTTTCGGACATCTGTGCCTAAAGAAACAGTGATTGTCTTCGAGTGCGTCGTCTCTTTCAAACACAGATTTCTACAGATTTTGAGTTAAACCTATATTTTTGGCACAAATTTCTGATATTTTGTTTCATATCTTCAGACGGAAACTACGTTTCATTGAATTCCTTTTTTAATCTTTTATTCAAAGAAATGAAATCGATTTCACTCTCTTTTCAATTCTTATACTGAAGTACTTTAAAAGAATTACAACTTTTGAGTATAGAATCGATGGAAAGGGACTCAAAACCAGAATAATGTTTAATATTCGGTTAAACTCTTGAAAATATTCAACGCATTTATACCAACTTATAAATAGATTATCAATTTTATGCAAGCTGAATTCTTAGTGTCATATTCTAGTATAACATTCCTTATTAGCAAAATTTTTTGCTTGGTCAACTTACTTCATTTGACTTGAAAATGGAAAAGATTTACTTGTTCAATTTTTTACTCCTAATATGTAAGTACTTATTGATAATTATTGAGTACTACTAACAGTCAAAAAGTATTTTATTATTTTTTATTTAAATTTGCTTTCATTTAGTTTTGGTCAGAGTTTGGAGGACTAGCGCTGAATCTGAATGTCCACAACGACTAAATAACTGCACACTAATGGTTAGACCGTATCTGAATGACTTAAAATATATGTTTCCAACCAATTTAGAGGACGTGGATGAAATGTGTCGGTTAGAACTTTTTCATTTATAGAATTTATTAATTTTTATGATTAATAGTTATAATCAATAAATTATTAATTATCTTAAAAATGACAAATAATGACAACGAATGACAACTAAAGATAATTTTCTTAAATTAATGAATTGTAACAGAATGTGGAGTCAGTTCGTAGACTGTGTCAGAAAGTTTGTGTCCCATTGTTTTAGTGAAGAGAGAAAAATATTATTCCATAAATCGGTAGAGAATTCTGTGGATACGGTTCACGCAATATGTAGTTCAGAGCTTTACCAAAGGGGTGAGTAATCCAAGCGATTAACGCTTATCTTTTTAATGGACAAATACTCACCACTTGTTTATGTCATTTGAAATGAATTATAGAATACTTATCGAACGCCGTTTGTTTCAAAAGGATTTCAGTCGACAATTGCGGTCAGTTTTATAAACAATTGATAGAACACGTGGCGAACCCCAGAGCACACGACGACCACATTTGTTGGTATGTCTTATGACTCATAAGTTATTTGAAGTAAAATTAATGATTTCAATAAAAGCTCTTATGGACAGTTCAAAAATTGTGTGAATGACCCACTTTTAAGAGAATGTGGTCGAAGAGCGCGCAGTCTTATGGACCACTCCATGGCTTTTCTTATCTCTCGTTGCGCTCATCTAAACTTAGAGAGGTTTGTCTCTTCTGTCGGTCTCTTTCATTAACTTTTTAATATCATTGGAATTATATTTTAAAGTTTTGGTGAGCGCTGTCCGACACCCATTCAGTCTCCACTGGTTTCCACCATTAGTACTACAACTCAAGAATTATTTCATGAAGAGAACGACATATCAAACAATGCGAGGGCTGATCGTTCCTATGAAAATACAGAAACACAAGAGTCAGCTGAAGGGTGGTCACCTCAAACTGTCCTTGTTTATACCCCACCTCCAGAACTTGGAAGTCAGACCTCAAGCGTTCACTCATTATATATCATAAGATTCACTGAATGTCTTTTCAATTCATGTTTAATGGCTTTCATTAGTTTTTTATTATTTGCAATTCATTACTAATTCTTTCGATTAAATGATTAAACCATTGATTATTGCAATAAAACATTTCAATTCATTTTCATCACATTTTTATTCAATAAATATATTAAAAGAATTTAAACAATTAAGGTATTAATAAAAGGTTTTAATAAAAGGAATAGTACTTTTAAAATAGTGTTAAAAATGATTTGCAAAATGATCTTGTTAATTTAAGTTAAGATTCTAACAGATTTGTTAAGTTTGTTGGGATTCAAAGGTTTTTAAACTGAAAGTTATGAGTCGTTTAATTAAAAAATTTTATTAAACATTCGTTACAATTATTGAGAGAATAGAAAACATTATTTTATAATTAAAAATATAGTAAAAAATTCTTAAAATTCATGTAATCATTAAAATATTATCTTTCAATCACTAAATTCCGGAATATATATTTGAGAATAAAATGATTTTTATCTTTTGCTGACATCTATTCTTGTCATAAATCGTTAAATTTATCGAATAACATGACATCATTTTGCCTAGATTATTTTCAATCATTTATTAAATTATGTAAAATAAAATTACGACATCTCTTAACTTATATCAATAAAACCTCCAAATAATCGTCAAAATTTTGAATATTTTATTTCTTTTTATTTAGAACTTTATTAAAGCATTTGTTTATTTAAAAACAAAAAATATTAAACATTTTCTTAATTCTATGTTTAAAAATAAATAATATAAATGACTAAAAGATTTGTCACAATTATTATGTGTTAAAATATAAAGCAAATAAAAACTGAAAAATAGTCCTTTAGTTCATTTAATTGATAGTATATTTTAATAAATATAAAATAATACAGAAAATAAAACCCATCGGAAAAATACAGCGAGAGATTAAGTCAATTCGATTTTTGTCGGCTTTAAAACCTGTAATCGCATAGACTTTAAGCCATTTATTATTTGGTTTTGTTTTATCGTTTGATTCGTTTGAGTTCTAAAATAATTGAAAGAATTATTAGAAGTTATTAAACTAAATCTTTAAATTTGTTTCAAATCCTCACAGAATTCTGATTCTCAGCAATGATTTGGTTTCTCTGTTGAAGTGCTTTGGCTGCGATTCTGTCGTGATATGTGATCGCAAACGCGTATTCAATGAGACCCATAAACACAAACGAAATGCAGACAATCATCCATACATTCATAGCAATTACATACGAGACTTCAACCTGAGAACTTTGATACTGTTGAGTGATTAGAGCCAACAGAGCTGTTATCACCTTTCAAATCAAATAAATGTATCACTTTTTTTCTTATTTTTCATTATTTCATGGATAACTTCAAACTATTGTTTCACTTCATTTCCTCAAATCTTGTTTTAGTAAAGTCTCGGAAAATAGAGTTTAAATTATTTAAAAATGAATTCTTTTAATACGAGATTCTATTTAAATCATTGATAATATTCGCCATTTTCTCTAAAAATTAGTACTAATAAAATCTTCAATCATTTGAGTAAAGTAGCTTGGTGATGTTAAATTAATTAACCCCAACAGAAATATTATATTTATTTGATTACTTTACTCTATCTAATGATGATTTACTCAAAAGATGGTATTTTAACGTTTCTCTACTTTCATAGAAACAAAAAAGTTTTAATAAATTTGGTTTAAATGAAATAGAATTCGAGAAAATGGTTTTATTCTTAAAGTTTAGAAAGTGAAGAGTATTTAGCATTAATTAATAGTTTGATATATCGCTATAATATTGTATTTCATATATTTATAGTTCGCCAAAAGGATTGTCAGATCCTTTGAATACTCATTAAAATAAACTTAAAGAAAATATATTAATGACTTACAGTTCAAAGGATTAAACTCATCATTTTGATGAACTTGTGATATGATATTTGTAGCTTACCAAGGCAACTCTCGCTGGATATGCAGATATTGGAATCCAAAATCCGACGAATGACATAATCACTATTAAAGCGCTCGGAATATAATTCTTGAGAATATATAGTCCCAGTCGTCGAGTCAACACTATTCTAGCTCTCAATAGTGAGAATTGACCTAAAATTAACGATAATTATTCAATTATTCCATTTTTTGTAAATAATTAAATTCTTCTAAACTTTTAGGAATAAATTATTGAAAAAAAATTAATTTCAAAGTTTTTAAGTTTCATTAATAAAAGAATCCATATATTTGTGAAAACCCTTAAAATAATTAATTTCTTTTAATTTTCAAATATTATAGAGTATATATATATCCGGTATTATATATATAATGATGAATTTTAAATAAAATAAGTTAATTTAGCAAATATTCCTTAACTTAATTAGTACTTTACTTAAACTTTTGTGTTATATTTGTAAAAGTATTGAATGAGTAAACAATTTAAAAAAATATGAACCGATAGTATAGTTTTTTATAGAATTTTCTGCTGAACTCTCCGTTACAGAAAATCGTGTCCTAAAAGCAAAAATAAACAGTGATTTAGTGACTAATTTAGATAAAAGTAATAAAAATTATGTGAATCGATAATCGCTTACATATGCAGGCGTTGAGTCAAAGAAAAGTCTTTCCAAAACAAGAGCACTGTATCAGTAGTTTGAGACACTGTTTGCGTGAATTAGAGGAATATCATTAATAAATTAAATGATCATCAAATTGAGAATTCAATAAATCTTCAGAAAAACTTATTTGATATTAAGGGATATAACACTTACGTGACATTATATCGATATAACATTCCTGGGAGTCGTGCGGAAACTTAGAGAACTCCATTTCACAGCTTAACTGCAAAGAAATCCTAAGAAATACAATGAAATCATTTTTTTCACACTTTTTTGAATTCAAAATTTTAGTTATTATTAAAAATCATTTGAGCGGAAGATTAAGAAAAATTATCTGAAAAGAATGGTTTGGAGCAAACCTGGAGGCCATAAAAACTTGGGTTTTGTTGGAAACAACAAAATATTGAGTGGGAAATATAATGTGAGGCACATGACCATTCAATGCATTCTTGAAATAAGAGTCCGGAATCCAGAGTTTTGTTCTCCAACTGTTGTCTAAAACCAAATTATTCGTTTCATTAAATTGAAGTCTATAGTCATTCCAGTACTGGTGATAGAAAATGTCGACCACATATGTCTACAATTAAATACCAATTTGTCATCAATTTTATGAATTTATGTCTCAAAAGACAAATCGATTATTACGAGTTCCGTCTCTTTTATTGATCGGATATTCAGAACAAAGACCGAGACATCGACGCGAACCGAATTCTCTTTATTAATATAAAGAAAATATTCTAAAATTAGTTCTAAAAGACATCGGATCTGATAATATGCTGTTATGCAACTCATGACAATTTATGACAACTTACCGCCCAGTTTTGGTGGAACGGATGGGTCATAATTATCCGGTAGAATTGAATTATAAACCCGATTCTCATTGCTTTAAGTGACAAATATTTTCGTTTAATTGAATTTAATTGTTATTATAATGACTCACATTCTCTCTGAACACTGAATAAGTGGTGAAATCAACAAAATTGCTATAAAAGTGGTGTTAAACCAGAATTTCATTCTAAAGAAGATTGTAATTAGAATATAAATAATTAAAAGCTTAGTTATTAATATTAATTAATATTAAATACATTTGATTATAGGATTCGACTAAAAATATAAATTAAGTTTTAAAACAATAGTTTTTGTATATTTAAGGCAACATTCGATACGTTTGAAGAATCTATTTATGAAAATATAATAAACATTATATCTATTATTAACTAAAAAAAAGTGAAAACAAGAGTTAATGAGTAATGAAATGAGAAAACGGATCAAATAAATAATACAAAACTGACAATTAGTCGATAAATTAAAGACTCTTTAACTTACTTTGAAGATCACTTCAATAGTTAATGAAATTGTGATTCGAAGACAAATCCTAATAAATGAATGACTCGTTTGAAAGTTCGCCAAAAAATTCTGTTCTGAACCAAAACTAAAGGACTCGATTGAACTAAATTTTAATATTTTTAGTATATTTTCTTCGAAAGCGATGTCTTTTTATATTTGTTTTTTTTGTCGAAATAACTAAAATGTTCTTCAAATACAAAAATTAGTTATTTTGTAGTCGTAATGACTCACAAACTACTCATCAATTATGAAAAATATTTAAAATTTCATTAAATAAATGCCATTAATTATACTTAAATTATGTTTTAAATCACAAAATTTGACAGTTTTTGATGAGAAGCGTTTAAAATTTAATTGTTTTGTTAAAAGATTAAAATTTTATTCTAGTTAACTTTGTTAAATTTGACTTAATATTACAAAACTTAACCTTAAAGACGACTGCGTTTACTAAAAATCAATACTAAAAATTATATAAAATTAAAGAATATTTAAAAGAATAATAAACTGAAAAAATTATATTCATTTTTCCATTAAATCATTTGAATGCAAATATTATATAAATATTAACATTATTTTGAAATTAAAGATTTGTGGAAATCAATTATTAACGAAAAGTCATTTTGAATAAAAAGATAGAAACGGAATATTGAAAATCCTCTTAAAATCTTTATAGAATATTTTAAAATTTAAGAAGAATATCTTGTTCAAATAGATTAATTTTTCACTAAAACCTTTTCTAAAATAGGTTTCTTTGACTAAAACTGTATTATAATATATTTTACCGAATATTTAGATTTTATATATAAAATTAGAAAACTATCCATGCTAAAATACTAAAACAAAAGTTGACTTACGTTTAGATCTTAAAAAATAATTTAAAAATAATTTAAAAATAACTTATGATTAGATTTTTGACACTTCAGACAAAATAATACATTATTTCAGACTTTGTATGAAAAAGCATTAAAACAATATTTTCATTAAAATTATGGGCGAAAAGAGAGTCTCCGCTAAATTTAATGCCGTTATTATCGAAACACTTTGAAAGAAATGCATTCCTATTAATAGACATTTATTCAGAGAATGCTTTTCTTCGTTTGTTGTCCTCATATGAAGTGTGAAAAAATATCTTAAGTGTCAGTCGGAGGATAACCGATGTTTGGATTTCTTTGTTTGAAGATTTGAGTAAAAGTTTCATTTATTGTTCAAAAGCCAAGTCATTGAAAACAACTAAATAATAGATAGGTTTGATAAAAGTTGATATCACTTCAAAAAGAATAAGTTAACACTCGTTTAAATGTTTTACTTTTTTTTGTTATAAAATTACATTTTAGTCAACTATTCTTCGAAATGAAAATATGTCACATCTTTAAGATTTATATCAATTAATTGTCAGGAATTTAGGCTCAAATAATAATATATTTCATAATTAAACATTTGGTTGACTTCCAAGAATTTCAGAGACGATTCTTTTGATAACAGAAATATTTCACAAAAGTTTAGTCTTTTTATTCACTTTTCTTTCAAAACACATCCAATAAAATGATGTTTTGTTTGTTCGGAACTTTTCTGCTGAAACTCTAATAAAATGTTAATTGAATTAAATATAAATAACTGATTCATTCAGATTAAAGTCAACAAAAAACAGGAGCATATCTTTTTGGGCTTAACCTTGAATCATGTAATTTAATTAACTTGCTCAAAATAAAGTCTTGTCCAACAACAGTGGCGTCACTCTATGACTGGGGGTATGTTTATGTATGCAATTACTTAATATTCAAAATTATTAAATTATATTTTAAATCTAATTCTTATTGAGTATTAGTTGAAAGATAATCTTGATAAAATTCTATTTTACGATCAATTTTCATTAACTTTATATTAATAAAAAAAAAAGTACTTGGTTAACTTTTGACTAATTTAAAAGATTTTTTATTTTATTTAAAATAAATGGATTTGATTTTAAGGTTTTCAATAGAAACTTACTTTGACTTAAGAAATTTGCAGAAATTATTTTCAGAAATAGTCTTGTTAACAAACCAAACTCAGAACATAATGCCAAACTCTTTTATTAAAGACCATTGACTCTGGGAGTGTATGAAATAATATGTTAATAAGACAATTGAATAAATGTTCATCGATTTAATGATAACAAATACATATTTATGAAAAGTCTTTGATGAGAAAACTTGATTTGGAAACGACAGACCATTTTGTGTTAATTGTGAGCGAAATATACATTTTATTGAATAATTTAATAGATATAAACCATTGAATAAATTATAATTACTATTAGATATGTAATGGGAAAAGCAATTCGTGAATACATATCAATGCAATTGTTTCTTGAATTTGATTTCGTTATAAAATATATTAATTTTGTAAAATTATTTGTCGTTTTGTTATTTGTTTTGATTTCTTCGTTTTGGTTGTCGTCTGAATTATTTATAGTATTTTGAGTCAAACAAATGGCAAACGAAAACTCAAGTAAAGTCCCGAAAACAAAAGTAATGCATAAAAACATCCAAACACTCATCGCATAGATATACGAAACATTCAAATCTTCCTGAGATTGTTGTGATATAAGTGCCAAAAGAGCTGTAATTGTGAGCCCAACTCTCGCCGGATAGGCAGCAGTCGGTATCCAAAAGCCCAGGAATGTCAGGACTACTATTAAAAAGCTCGGAATATACCGTTTTATTATGAAATTTCCAACATTTCGTTTTAGGGTTAGATTTGCTCTCAGACAAGAAAATGTGCCTAGAACAAATATATATTGGATTTTAAAAAATTTAGTAAATATTAGTTCTGTTAATATTATCGAATCGATTCAATCAAAATATTTTCCACTTTTTCTGTAATCTTTAAATAAATATTTATTTAAGTAATGCTTTAAAAGCGAAGAATAATTCACAGAATATTTTTATTCAAATATTGAATTCAATTGTTTATCATTTCTATAGCTTTAAAACGAATAAAGTAAAAATTAACTTGGATATATAAATAATAGTAATGAAGTCGAATCTCTATGAAATAAATAGCCTAGGGCATAATAAAGGAATATTAAAATTCAAAAACTGATCACTACTACAATGAAAAAGAGGGTTATTTTTTAGATAAGAGAAATCCAATGACTATTAATATCGAGAATTTATTTCTGAGCGCCAGAAGTCAAGTGAAGCTAAAAATAGATTTTTTTGAATCGAAAAGAATTCCTCAAAATATTAAGGAATCGATTCATACAAACAATTCGTTTGATTCAATAGTTTAGATGTCTTGAAATGAAAATCACTTTTATTTAAAATATAATTTAAATTCCTTTCATAAGTTGTGATTTTGACACAACACTGACTCTGAGTATTTGCTGCAATTTATGAGTGAACCCAATATAAGATTATAATTAAATGACCTCAAATTAAATGTAATAAATTGTTTAAAAGGTGTCTTTGATATATAAGAAAATATAGTAAGAATAGTTACTGACCCACGTCTTCATATCTTTTTACACAATTTTGGAGCGAAAAGTTTGATAATTCAAACTGAGGTAAATAGATGTGCTTGCTTATATGAAACTTTTTCCATTTGTATGTGATAAATTCAATTGTGTTCGAAACTGTAAGAAATTATCGATTCATTAAATAGTTATTAATCATAAGTTATAATTTATAACTTTAAAAGATAAAGAAAATTCTACACATTTTTGATAAAAAAAACCTTGGTAATCAACTATAAGAACTTAATACTAATTGAATTGAGATTTCATTAATTTTAGTGAATATTGATTTGAAAATATAATCGAAAACTTTTATTTTCATTTTTCGTAATAAAACTTAATTTATTCTCTGATTATAACCACTTATTTGAAAAAATTCGTTTATTGAAAAGAGAAGAGAAGTGAGTCAAACAAAATTTATTTTACAGCTGAACACAACTCTTATTTATGAAGTTTGAAATCAATTTTGACTTAATATTTAGGATTAGTATTGATTTTCTTTGTTTTATACCTTTAAAAGCATTAATACTTTTTTTGGTAATAAATAGTGATTTGAAATAATTTAGAAAAAGAATTTAATTAATTGAAAAGTGAATCAAAGACTAAATGACTTACGACTCGATAATTCAAAATTGCATTTTTGTGTATCAAAAGGATATTTTGCGAAATTCATATCACAACTGAATTCGAGGGTCAGTTTTACTGCCATAAATACTTTTGTCTGGTTATCAATTCGGAAATATAGGATCGGGTCAATTATATTAGAGACAGAGCCGTCGATTGCATTTCTAAAATAAGTGTCGGGAGTCCAGAGTCTATTCTTCCACGAATTGTCTAAACGAAGTTTGATGTTAGGGTCGACTCCATTGGGTAAAAGTAATCGGTAATCATTCCAGTATTGGTGAAAGAAGACCTCCACTGCAAATGACTAAAAGACATTTCAATTTATTTTAAATTATTTTAAATAAATAATTCATTAAAATATTAAACTAAAAGACCGGAAGAATTAATTGATTTAATAGAAAACAAAACCAAAAAAGAGTTCATTCGAGCAAAAGAAATGTTAGTTTAAGAGCATAAGTGATAAAATTTGAACTAATTTTGAATAAATTATAGTTTTTGTGAGAATTAATCTCAAAGTAAAGTAAATTCACGACAAATGGTCATTAAGTGGACTAATTGTTATTTAAATTCAAACGGGTTTTAGACCAAAAATATGTCATTTTATCGATAAATAAAATAAAATGAGTAAAGTTTTGAGTTATACCAATGATTTTTCTTTAATCGATCGAAAGGAGAGTATAGAAAGAGATATATCAATCTCGACGGCGGTGTTATTGATAGTGGGCGCCAACAAATTATTATAATTATTGGGAAGTATTTCATCTGTTTTCCAATCGGTGTTTCGACTCATCCTATTTTTACGTCTAAACAAAATTTAATTCAATTCAATGAAAAACTCAAACAAAGTAATCCAAGACTTACAGGATATCAACGAATGGTCCCAATTGTTGACAAATAATATCATTGAAGACAATAATAAGAAGAAATAGATATATCAATGGATTCATGTCTTCATAAATTTCTTTTATTAGAATAATCTATAGATAAGATTTTGTTGAAAATTTTGAACTAATGGCTGGAATTTTCACGAAAAAAGACACTTTAAACGAGGCAACTATTTCACAACTAATTCAAGTTTACGATTACTACTGATTGTTACCATTTGTATAACACTTAATCCTATGACAAGAGAACTACTGCTGTTCAGACAATAGGAGGCAATGATTAAATTCTAGCAAAAAAAAGTTTGAGTGTTTCAGTCTTTCGCTGTTTATTCATATCTGAGGGCAAAATATTCAAACATTTGTGGTTAATATGCAAATCACTGAAGTCTAACGAAAGTCAAGGTTTAATGCATTTACAAATGCCTTTAAATCCAAAACTAACGGAAATTTACATATTTATTGAAATTAATGAAAATTTTCTTAAATTTTCATATTTTCTGTGATTTTAATGCCTTTATTTTACGATATCTTTCGCATCAAATTTTCTGTTGAATTATTTTTGTCGGAAAATTCAAATCAAAATAAACTTAAGGTTTCGTTAAATTAAATTAAATCGTTTTTCGGGTAATTTAATCTCTTTTTGAATTATTTTATGGATTTATAGCTTTTATTTTAAAATTAATTATAAATTTTAAAATTGATTTCAAACAAATTTTAATTCAAATTAAATAAATCATTATTTGAATAATTATTTATAAAATGTAAACACTTTTATTTCTCATTTTACTGAAGTCATCAATAAACTAGGAGGATAAACTCAAGTTAGTGATTCGTACAAGGTTATTAATGTGTTGTTCAAAATAAATATAATCAAAAAAGTGCTTAATTAAGCAAAAAAATTCAATTAAGTCCTTCTAATTATCAAAACAATTGTATTAAGATTTATAACATTTTACTAAAAAAAATGTTTAAATAATAATCAAATCAAAGTACAGATGTTTTGATGTGTTTTCAAAATAACTTTAAACTGTAATCAATCAAAACATAATAGAAATAAAAATAAGTCATAATTTAAATGATTTTATTTATCTAAACTTAAAACTTAATATTTTTCCCTTTGAATAAAAAATGATTTAAAATCACCGAATGATTAATCATTTATAATGAAAAAAATGATTATAAATAATTGATTATAAGTAGAAACGGAACACAAATGATTTCAAATGTTATACATTGAAAGTCTTATCTTTGAAGTAATTGAAGTAAAATCATTTATTTTAATTTAAAGTTAATAAAACTTTTTTATTATTTTTTTTATTGACATTTATAAAAATGACATTCAATGGAAGGATTGGCACAACTATTGATATCAAGAGTGAATTTACTTAATTTAAATAATTATAAATTTTATGAGAATTCAATAAATTGATTATAATTATTGAAAATAGTATTAAATCGTTGTTTTTATTTAACATAAAATTAATATTTATTTAATAGATTATAACATTAAATTAAAAGACAATAATTTGACAAAAATATATATATATTCTGGTAAACATAAAAACTGAATTCCAATGAATTCTCGATTATATTATAACAAATTTAAAATAAAAGGTTTATTAAAATGTTTGACAATAAGTGATAGATTTGTGTTTTTATAGGATTTAAAAACATTAATTATAACAATAATTAGACAAATATTTATTAACTGACGATTAAGTTTTAGACAAATCATTTGGAATCTATGGTAATATCACAGATAATTTAATGAGTTTTAATTTTGACGATTAATAATAAAGAATTGGTCCAAACAGTCAGACAAATGGTGTCTTATCTGTCCCTTTCGTTAAGCATTAGTTGTTTTTCTCGGGCTTTTGTTTCATTATTGTCTTCACTTTTACTGATGGAGTTGTGAACGAACTGCGAATAAAGCGATAATTCAAAGTTATATAAATTATTAATAATTTATCTCTTATTAGATTCGGAACACAGAATCCATACCAGAATTGTGTGGGAATTCATAACAAAAATTACATACATTTCCTTTTTATAACCGTAAAGACAATGGGTTTTGGAATTTCAATCAAAACAGTGTTTAATATAAAACAGGAAAGAGAGTCAATGAAATGAATGAATGTCACAACACTTTATTCATAAAATAATATAATTCATGCGTTCGTCAAAAACTTTAGATAATTTGGGAATTAAGCGAATTTGTTTTACAGAAAACGTCTATTTGAGTCAAAGGCAATAAAGCAATGATTACCTCTTGAGGATCATTTCGAGACTCAGACGCGAGTGTCTTGAGTTTCATAATGTGTGACATGAGTTGAGAAATAATGTTTTGAGAGATTGAAAAATAAGAAGAGTTGATATAAAGCAGTTTATAATTTGTTAATATATAGAAATCAAACGAAAGGTTTTTTAATTTAAAAAAAACAAATTAAATTTGATTTAAGCGAATCGTTTTATTTATGTTTTGTTTTTTAAATGAAAATCGTTTCAATAAATGAAGAAAAGAAGAAAAAAGGAGAAATTGAAGTAATTGAGTGACACCTACTGAAACACTAGTGGCCGCATACGACTGTCTTCTGTCGTCTATTAATCCATAGCTGAGTAATGTCTGATTCCACTTCTTCTTTATATTCGCCAATACCTGTAATACCAGATAAATCGATGACCGAATATATGAGTTAACAAAAAAGTTGTGAATTTAAAAACAAATCAAAACTTTCAACAAATGGGTTAAACGCAAAGCATTGACTTTATATAAAAATTTGGATTCTTATAAAATATAGACAGACATGCATTTGATTAGACATTGATTTTATGCACATTTCACTAATGGCTCAGAAAAACAAATGCTTTCATTTGAAATGCGATACTAAAGGATAGGATAGAATTGTATTGTATTGTATTGTATCGAAGTCTAAATAAGGCTAATATTAAGTATTTCGTTATCAGAATAAAGAGTGAATCTATAGTATTGAAGAAAGTTGTGTTCACTCACTCTGATTAATATCAAACGCTATCAAATAATGATGAGTTTTGCAATAAAGTTTTGGCCAAAAACTTAGAAATTGACGTAAAGGATGGCCTCAAGTTTAGATTATGAGCGACACTCATATGTTGTTTTATCACATTCTCTACTTTTAAAAGAGTGATCATAAAGTAATAACTAATACTTTGTTTCTTAATATTGATTCTCTATTTATCTCAAAAATATATTATTAAAATGTCAAAAATATTCCGCTACAATTGTAATCTCTCTCTCTCTCTCTCTCTCTCTCTCTCTCTCTCTCTCTCTCTCTCTCTCCCTTTCCCTTTCTCCATCCCTCCCTCTTCTTTCTTTCTTAGGAAGATTTCATTTGTTAAACAAATCAATTGATTGCGAAAATTCTTAGACTAAAAATAGAAATTATTTGCAAAACTAACAAATGTTTGCAATTAATGCAAGTTTTTTGAAAATAGAAGTGTTTTTCCATCAAATTATTTATATAATGAAAAAATATTGTGAGATTTTTGCCATTACTTCGCACTAATTAATATAAATTATTAAAATATAGAGAATGAAGAAACTAATTAAATAGTGAATCGTCTTTGAATTATTAAACATTAGACAACTTTGAGCACAGAATACTTTTTTTGTAACTTTTGTTTCACTTCAAACAATTTTTTGTTCTTAATGTGATTTATTTGAATTAAAAGACAATTTACGAGTAAATGCTGTTTTGGCAGAAATGTCTGTTTAATCAAAAGGACAGAATGTGTTTTGTAATCGACCTTTGATTGAAAACTAATCGGATTCAATGTCTGAAGGCATGAAATAATTAATTTGTGGAAAGAATGAGCCAAAAGTGAGGCATTCAAACAACACAACAATTTAGACAACGATTATTGTTAGTAAAGTTAACTTTGAAAGACATGCCATTAATTCAATTGAAAGAATCATTGGGTTTAAGCGGTGTTTTGTCTAAAAATATCAAAATCATAAGCATTGATGAGCACTAGTGATGCTATTATTAGTTAATACCTAATAAAATGTGTTAATACTAGACAATTGTGGACTGTAAGGAACGCGAACGAAACTTTGTCGGGTGTTTTGATCGCATAAGCATCTGTTGACTGATAAAAGTTTTGATTGCAGTTATTACCTCTCCATTGAAGAAACAAAAGAGAAGCGCTACAGACAATCCCTACAAAGAAAAGAATACCACAAATAATAGAGTTATTACACAAAATTAAAACTAATTTTATTATCAGTTCTTTATTTATATTTTACTGAACCTGAAGTGATGTCACGATTGCAGACACTATTTCGTAGACTTTTTCAGCTGTCGTTTTGGTTTCGGGTCTGAACGGAACTAACATAAACTGTAGACCCAATAATGGGATCAGAATAAGTGTTGCTCGAACTGCTTTCCTATTATTGTATAAAACAAATCAAACAAAATTAGTTTTAGTCGACATTTAATTACAAATTCTATTAACAATTAATATAACATTAATTCTTAAAATATTCATCGATTTTATTCGATAAAATTTAGAAAAAATTATTGTTTAAAAAAATAGATATACTTTTCAGTTTGTAACCTTGTACAATAACCTTGTAGATCTGATTTCATTAATTAAGTAATATATGTTATTAAAAAATTTATTTTTAAGTTAAAATTTTAACTTATAGTTTAAGTAAATTTGTTTTGAGTCAAACAGAATATTCTTTTTATTTTAAGTCTTAGTTTTGACATCCGATTCTAGGTATGAGTGCCTTAACTCCAATACATTTACTATTTTTAAACCAAAGTTTAGCATTAATTCTGTAATTTGAGAGAAGTATATCATATTCTTAAGGAAAGCCATATTGAATATCTTGTAATAACTTTTAAATCAAGTGATTGAAAGCATTAGTGCACATAAATATGAATCTAATGTCTGAGTGCTGTCAAACTTTGATCAATATTTCTCTACAATTTCTATGAAATTCTCTACGAATACTGAATTTTATGGATAAATAACTTTACAAATAAAGAAATAATTGAGAAATATATTTGACTTTTCGTAATGTTTTTATATAAGTTTAAAAAAAATTAATGATCCAAAAGTTTCCACTAAAAAGATATTTGGAAGAAATCCTAACTTTTGGTCTGTTCTCTCCTATAAAACTTTTATTGCTTTTGATTTATATGAAAAAGTATTTGAAACATATCTCTACGAAAAATATTTCTTAAATCAAATAAAATTGAGTGAAAGAACTAAAGATATTATCGATTCTTAGATTTAAATTTATATGAAATTCAATTATTTCCACAAAACATATGTTCAAATTGGTTTAACATGCTCCTTTTCTCAAATATTTAAAATATTTTCACTTATATTATAATAATTAAGATAATTGACATTTCTTTTAGATAAACTCTAAGTCATGAAACATATTGTGATTAATAATAGATAAGGGATTCGAAAGTAATACCACTGAAGAGTAATATAGAGATTAATGAATGTGTGAATACCTGGTCTGATGAGTGTCTGATGTATTGACTGCTCGTAATTTGGTCACCAAAACTCTGACGATATTTATTAAGAAGCATAGATTGAGCTGTTTTTCAGATAAAAAGCAACAGATATTCAAACAAATAATACTTAATTTATATAAAAGTTGACATAACTTACCAGTAGTGAAGTACAGACCGGACCCGTTAACAGATAATTATAAACTCCATTTTCAATCCAACAACTATTGTTAAAATTAAAGTCATAAATGAAACTCTTTTGTCAATAATTAGTAATTAGTAATTACTCACTAATTTGTATCCCTTGGATCACTAGAATTACTTCTTAGGAAAGCATAAACAATAGTCAAAGGGATGGGCACAACCCATCCTAATATATAAAACCATTTAAGTATCTTATTTTCGGATACAAAGGCGATAACGAGTAAAGTGTGAAGATATAATCCTTCGCAGAACATCCAGAAGTAATTACAAACCATAAAATAATGGACCAGAATATGAAGTAATTGACACCAATACTAAAAGTGAACACATATTTATAGATCACATTTAAAATAAAGTAAAGACAATACGAACTCCATTTGCGATTAAAGTGGTCGAATCCTTAACGACTGCTAAATACCAGATAATCCTTAAAAATGAGAGCAATATTTTATAAAGTGATTATCCGTTTGTGTCTACAAATTCATAATTAATATGAACTCAAATGAGCTTAAAAGTCATAAATTTTTGGTCACAACGGAGTCATTTGCAAATTAAATATTAGATCTAATGATGACACTAATGAATGGATACAAAATTAGGCAAATCTTCTAATAATATGCAAATGAGTTGCAAACAAAAGTTTAGATGAAATGATTACCACATCGTATTGTTTATAATAAAACTGACGAAAAAGTTCTTATGAATTCTGATTCGTGTTTGCGATGAAAGTGACCTTTCATTTAATGATTTAATTCAATTAATTATTCGAATAGAGAGAGCTTTTAGTGAACTTTACTTGAAAGAGAAGAAAATAGCCAAGGATATTATAAGTGCCACTACAGATATCGAATAACCAGTTATAAAGATATTGTTGATTAGGTTTCGGAACTGTTGGAAACATTCAAATATATTAGACTAAAGACAAACAAATACTCAAATTCGAGGGTCAGTTCATTAAAACATATTTGGATTAACTCAACCAAAACAAGAGTAAATACCTCTAAATCATCCATATCAACACAACCGGTATAGTTCGACCAAGTTCGATTACTTTGGTAATGTCGATACCATTCCCCAGATTCAGTACAAGTTTTTCGGGCCAACCCTTGGAATTGTGTCATCAATTTTAACATAAATTTTACTCAAATTATATGATATCTAAGAGTTTTAAACAAAAGTATATACTTTCAGGCGAGAAGCCAGTGATGAAATCTGGGCATGGTATAAATGCAACATGACCTGCCTCAGTGTCGTTAAAACAACCCCATCCATCAAAAGTTCGCTTACAATACGGACCGTCGACTAAAAACGAGTGCAAAAGATATTCAGTGAATACTTTGTAGGAATAACTTTATATACAGAAAAGGAAACGTCAAAATCAGAAGTAATTTTGATGTCATTAAATGGTATTCAAGTTTTTTAGTGAAAGATTTGGTTCAAAAAATACAATATTAAAGACGAGTCAAATACAATAAACTGTTGAAAAATAAGAGATTTGAAGAAATAAGAAATGTTTGCTCTGACTTTCTAACAGACGATAAGATTTTATTGGATTCAATCATTTGCAGAGAAAAGTCGATTCTTTACTAATATTACAAAGAATTTATTTAAAGAGAAGACTTTCTCAAAGAATTTTTGATGACATCAAGACTTTATTCAATTTCAAATTTATGCTTAAATTGAGACGAAATACAATTTTTAATAAGAATTTTTGAGTTTTTGAATTTATAACTATAGAGGAAAACTAGGCAAACTAGTCTAGCACAATTCAGGACAATTCTCAAAATATGAAAAATGTATTAAAGCTATAATATTATACTTTAATTTAACGAAATTCAATCTCAATTTTCTATTTTTGTTGACTAAAATGAGTTATTTATTGATTAATTGACTATTTTTGTTGATATTTTCAACATAATTATCGAATATTCAGTTCTTCGACGAACAAAAGCTATTCTCTATTGAATGACATCCAAATAGAGTCAAAGATTGAAAAGACATCAATTCTTTATAAATAATGAGACAAAAGAAAAACTCAATAAAAAGAAACTAAAAATTCGAGAAAATGGTATCATTTATTTAATGATAAATTGAAATAAAGCAAAAGTAAGTCCTGGCAATACATTAAATGACCTGAAGTTTAGGAAAACAGTGTACTTTTTATGGAAGTTTTGAATGAAAATTCTTTAATAAATTGTAATGTTTTTCCTGAGAAATAGTCATAAAAATAAATATATTATACAACAATCGGAAGTTGTGTTAATTCACGTGAAAAATATTTTGTCCAAAAAAAGTGGTGAATGAAACGAAAAAAACAAATTTCACATTAAAGTGATTGAAGTTTAAATTTTGGGAATTATTTTAAATTTGATTATAAACTAAATAGAAATAAAGAAAATTTTCTAATAATTTATATAATATAAAATGAAAAGTGTTTCCCATTTTATTTAATTATATTTTCTGATTTTGAATTAAAGGTAATATTATTTTAGGGATTCGGTAACTCTGAGTAAAGTTTTTATTTAGACTTTTATTCTTATAAACTAAAATAGATATTCACTTCTTTTTTATAGTAATACCGATGCGTATAATTATAATAAAAAGACTATTATTTAAGGTCTCTAATAACGGAAGGAATCGCTAGAGATTTACTTTTATTATCGAGGAATCATTTTAAGGCTTTGATCTCTAATATCAATGAAAATAAAGATTCGATTCTAAAACGAAGAGGAATTGTTCCCAATTGTTCCCAAATTTTATGAATAGTTTTATTAAATTAATACTATTAACGATAGAAAAATATTTTGTTTAACAATTGCTTTAATTTTTATATCTTTTATGATATTTTACGAGACATTGAGTTAAAATAAAAACAAAATAATTAATTCTTCGATAAAATAATTGCATTTTTTGTTAAATACTTGGAATTCTCTCAAAATAAACAAAAACCATTCATTAATCGAAAATAGTTTTCAAACTAATTTATTTTTTTGGTTAAATAAATAAATAGTTTCTTATTTTTTTGGCTTTTAGAGGATTGGATTAAAAGAAAAAACTTTTGTTCACTCAATTGAATTAAAAGAAGAGATCATTAAGAAATAGTTGGCTTTAATGTAATACCAAAATAGATGTTTGAGTCGAATAATAAAAAATCATTCGTTAAACTAATTAAGGCTTACATTTAGGCTCCGGTTGATATAAGACAGTATCGATACAGGTCTCGAAGGCATTTGCGTAATCGGTATCGGAATAGGGATCCTTATCCAAACTGCTTCTTAAAACCCATATTTCAATCAATCGATTTATATCCACCGACTAATAAAAGAGAAAGAATTTAAGGTTCAGATTATGTGAATCACATTAAGCACTATCTGTAGCGAACATAACATCTTCTCTACTCAGGGATTAAAGAGCGACCCTTTTGGCAATAATGTCTTACACTCTTCATAATTATCTAAATCATTGCTGTTCTGCAGAACTGATTCAAACTTAACGTTTGTCGGAACTCACAGGGGGTATATCGCTATCTATTTCATATGTCTGTCCTCACAAACCATAGGAGAAAACATTTGTCTTAAACTACAAAAGCAAATAACAGAACCGCTATTTTAAGACAATATCACAAACAAATGGCAGTTCCTCTTTAAATAAATTTAATTTAAAGAAACACTTACCTGGATATTAGAATTAAAGCCGCACAGAGAGTAGTCTATGCGATCAGAACCATCACTGTTTTGCTCCCAATTGCCGTCTGATTCACACTTTCTATACGCGAAATCTGTATTGAATTCAAAAATAGAATTCTCTTAAAGAAGGATCAGTTGAACTCATATTTCCATTTCTTTTGTGTTACTTTTATAGACATTTCTTACAATTCTTTTTTCTCTTAAATAATATATTTAACGAAATGAATTTCGACTAACTTTTAGGATTAGAACCGGCAATGAAATTAGGAGATGGGCAAGGTATTTTTGCCACAGTATTGACACGTTGTGCACTCCAACAGCCGATGCCATCGAAATCGATCTTACAGTAGGGCTCATCTGAAATATTCATTAAATATTAATAGGAATGCAGTTCACACTTAAAGACATCAATAAAATGAATGGAACTTTTGTTGAGCACTAACTTTCTTGAAGTCCTTTAGGTTCGAGGATAGCTGTCTGTTGGCAGTGGACAAACATTCGAAAGTGTTGTGAAGGAAGGGTTGTGCTTACATTTATCTCAGGCTGTTTTCCCGTACATATGATTAGATTATTCGTTAACTAAAAATTAAATGAATTTAATATTCAATTATTTGAGTAAAGAAATTATTGAAAACTTATTTAAAAATAAGATTTAATATAAATATCAAATGAAAATAAATTTATTGATAGAAACAAAATAGGTAAATGTCAATTTATCTAGATTCTTTAACAAAAAACAAATTAGAATTTATTGATAAACAAACAATAAAAATGTTTATTTAAAATTACGATCAAAAGTCGTATTAACGGTATTTGAATGACAAAAGAATGAAATTAATCTTAATTTAAGATTTCATTGGAATCGAGTCTTTAAAATGTTTTCGTTGTTTTGAAAGTTATCTAAAGATTTACAGATTTTGATGCCTTTAATTGCAAATTATATTTACTTTGAAGTGAATGTTTAAAATTTCTTTAAATACAAACCAATTCATTGTATTAAACAGTGATTTGTTTATAAAAATGAGTAACAATTTTACGAAATTATGCGAAATTAATTGAAACATTTTTGGCTAAAATAAATAAATTTTGCGTCAAATGAATCAAAATTTTGCTAAATTTGTGGAAATTTCAAGAATTCCAAAGAGATTAAGACTTGGATTTAAATAACTTTTGAAAGTCATTACTAAACATAAATCTTTTAATGGAAGAGTTGATTGCAATCAGTTTGACTTTGAATTAGACGCCAATCATTGCGAAACAAGACATGCTTTGAATGTAATTAATAAAGTTAACTTGTCACTTTATTCAGTTAATCAATTTATATTCAAACTTTATTTTAAATAAAATTAAAGTTAACACAAGTCTACGAATCAAACAAAATGTTAATAAATTGATCGACAATTTGTATAACTTCACAAACAGATGAAAAATATTAGTTTTATTCAAATTTCTAACAGAATAGCGAACAGAATAACGAACAGAATAATGAGGAACTAAATCAAAACGGCTTACAAATGTCAGCACCAGTTTTGTTGAATATAATCAATGAAAGAATATTTAAATCTATTTAATTGTTAATTCACTACTCCTGTGCTGACCATTAACTTAATGTTTGACACAATTTCGGGTAATTAATGATAAAATTTTCTACTTTTTATTACTATTTTTATGGACTAAATTCTAATAAATATGTTCTTACAAGAAACCCTTTTGCCCAGGGGAATTTGGCATAAGAAGAATCTCTAGTAATCATAGAATTAATAAACATTGGAATCCTATGTGATCTTGTTAAATTATATCAACAGAACAAAAAATAGAGGGATAGAGAATTATACATGGAAAGTCTATGAAATTAACTGAGTAATTTTTTAAAAATATTTATTACAAATTACCAAGATAAATAAGTTTAAAACTGCTTGTTCAAAAATCAAATTAAATTTTATAATTGTAATCTAGCAAATTTGTTATAAAAAAATTCATAAAAATTAATTAAATATTTATGTTTTAATAAAATTCAAAACTAATGCAAATAAAATAATATCCAAATTCTCGATAAACGAAAATAGTTTGAAAAATAGCGATAAATAACTGACTAATCAAATGACATAAAAGGGATTCAGTTCTAATGGTTAGGAATACTTTAAGCCCAAACTCAAACTCATTTATCATTGATGTTATGATGTTATTAATCATTTGATTTTAATTTTTAAGAAAATTCTGAATATAGTTTTCATAATAAAAATTTTAATTTTCATCAAAAATAAACTAAACTTATTTCAGTCTTAGAATAAATAAAACTGAGTTTTAAAATATGATAAATAGAGTGACAGAAGACTTGTATTTCATCGGAAATATAATACTTTAGAGAATTAAAAAGTTATTCAAATGATGTCTCGATTGGGAAGGAATTAAGTGATGGTATATTACGTAATCAAAACTAACATTAGTTATAATGTTATCAAAGGAATACTTACTAATAATAAATTAATAAATGATCGAAAAGATGGTATGAAAGAGCTTTTGATGGTTCGCGACATTTCTTTATTCATTCGATAATATTCTGGGATTATAGTCTTGCGTTTGTCCGTCTCTTTTGATAACAATTATTGTTTTAAGGTTTTGTTGAATGGAATTAAAGTTTGGTCGCCATTCATTCACATCAGATTCACATCAGTTTCACATCAAATTCACTTCACATCAAATCAATTCCAAACGGACTTCATTTGAGTGGAGTTTAAAAGCACTAAAACTTAATTCCGGAGCGTTTGAGTGAAGAGTGTTGTCGTGTGAAGAGTCGCTCAAACCGTAATTTCCAGACAAACAAATGTAAAACTGATTATTTTCACTACAAAAGGAAAGAACATAAACTGAATATAAGACAAAAGACACTTATGTTTAGGTATTCAGTGACAGAACAACCAAATCAATTAAAACTATCGCAAAGCGAAGTGTTTTTCTTTGACAATATTTTTTAAACTTTTAGAGAAATTATACGTAATTATTAACGACACAAACATTTTCGGGTAATGTTTTGCAAAAAAGGTATTAAAAATGAATTTAAAGTGTGTTATAAACACTCTTATGGCGACAGCACTGGTTTTTTTGTCGGCTCACAAACTTGTGTTAAAATGCAAAAAACTTGTCATTGATTTTGATGCTCGAATTGATGGGCGTTTAGATTATCCGTATTATATACTCTCGAGGGCTGTTCTACAAGAAGAATCATAAAAAAATACTATTAGGAGCAGAATCGTAAACATAGGTCTTATTAATGATGTGAATCAATTCAAGTAATGCCGTTTAATATTTAAACGCTTTGTTTTAGAGCCCACTAAACACAGAATGTATTCAAAAGTTTAACACTTTATCAACAAAAGAATTCAATTGATTTGTTGTTTAGTATTCGGTTGAAAAGAGAATCTAATTTATTGAAACTTCAAAATATGTAATTATATAACAAAATTTCAGATATTTCTGACATCAGTCTATGGATTATTGTAGCGAATATACAAACGATTAAGATTTTCTTTATTAGAGTCTAATAAGAATTGATGTCCAGTAATCAACAGTCATCAACTCAACACAACTCACAGACTTCTACTGAACTACACTTTCTTTTTTTCCAGAGAATGCATTTAATTATTAAAAACTGGTTTTCTCTCTCTTTTTCTGAAAGAAGAGGCGATAGTGTAGTGTATTATTAGATTCATAAATGAAATTATTTTTAAAATTCATTAGAAATCCTCTGAATGTCAAGGATTTTGATTGAAAAATCAGAACCATTTGAATATTGAGTACATAGAATACAGAATTGGGAAAACATTTCAAAAATCAAACTTCTTTTAAGTGTTAATTAATTTATTATTTTTGTCTTAACATATGAAAAATTATGTCAAAAATTTTATAAAATCCCAAATGAAAAACTATTTTGGAATTTAAGGTCAAAATATTGAGTCTTGAGTTAAGTGTAAAGAAATGTTAAGAAATTTTACTCAAAATTAGTAAATTTGTTCACTCGAGTCATAAATTATTATAATTATTATTATTTTTCAATTATAAAACGTAAAAACATTAGAGACGCCCCAATTCAATGCAATGCCGCTACAAATCTGGTGGTAATTAAATTGATAGATAACCCGAAGCTAATCATAACTAATTCAAATTATTATTATAAATAGTTTTGGAAATTTATTTTGTAATAATAAATTTGAATCCCTCTTATAATTAAGTGATGATTAGTTGAGGGATGAAAAGCTTATTCTGGATTCTGATAAGACATAACCATATTTTGGGTTTAAGTTATGCTCGAAATTATCATAAATAGAAATTTCAAAAACACGAAAATAATTGTTATAATAATAAGATTTTTAAAGGTTTTAAATAAGTTTAAATGCATTCGAATTATATGTGTTATATATAATAACAGTAAACAGAAAATAAAGTAATGCATTAAATTTAATGACTCATAAAAACCTCATTTTTAATGTAATGGATTTGATGTTCACTTTATTCTCAAGACTTTCACTGCATTTGTTTTATTCGTTTTTGTATTAATACCTAATAATACCGTAAGAAATAAAAGTGTGGCCAAAAGTTATTAAACTAAATCAAGTTTGATCCTATTCCTTGCAATTTACACCATATTAGCAAGTTAAACATCCAGCAACATTCCTTTATGAAACTCAAATAAAACTAAAGAATTAATCCAATTACAGAAAAGTTATATAATTTATACGGAAAAACACATCATTTGTGCAAAAGAAGTCATTTTTAATTATTTCAGTCTTTTTTGCAATTCTTCCTGAGATGAGAGCATCTATCAAGGGTAGTCAGGGTCATTCAATTTGCAGATGAATTGCATATTCATATGAATTCGTTTAATCCAATATATAATTCTTAAATTTTATATAATTAGGCCTTTTTATAAAACATTTGATTTCTATTAATATTTGAAAAAAATACATTTTGTTCGTTACATCTGTTTATGAATTTAAAATGAAATTTAAAAAAAGAGAATTGAAATTTACTTTATTTTGTTTTTTTTTACTTTAATTACTGCAAGACTTTGAAAATAAAAGTATCATAAAAATAAATATAAGGAATGGAGACTATTTCTCAACTAAGATTAATATTTTTAGTTAGAAATCGCCTAGAGCTTTTTATAAATATTCATTTAAAATAATTCATTACATGTTTTCAATAAATTTTTGAGTCTTAACGTCAAAATTTCTCCGAATTCAATAAAAATATTAATTTAATTGAAAACAACTTTTGAAAACCTAAACTATTTTTCATAAGTCAGTCAATATTTTTAGAAACAGATGTAAAGGGTCTCAACAATCGGACAATGAGTACAAAAATCAAATATTTGTCAACCATATGATTGCGAGAATATGAAGGCATAAAAATTAACTTTAATTCAACGAAATATCTCTAACTTTAAGCTCAATAAAGAAGACCTAAAAAATGCGTCCCTTTTGACAAAACATAAAAACATTTCTTGAATCGCATTTCATATTAAATAAAACATTTTTTTCAAATCTCACGAATCATTCTTTGCCTCTGAATTGGGTTCAAAATAAAAATTGTTATAATAATAACAATAATAAGCACTCAAACGGCTTTACCAAAGAAATGGATCCAATTTATTGAAGCCGATTGTAAGCATAGTTTATTGCAGATTACATATAAAACATACACTTCTCGACACAAATTCTTAACAAAAATGATTTATAAAGTGATTCTTAAAAGATATTATCCAATGAAAACCTTTAGTGAATGAATAATAAGAATAATTTAATAGTTCTACAACTGATGAGAGCTATAACTCATAAGGATATTAATATTATAATTTAGTTGCAAGATAAATCTAGATAAATAAATAAATAGGTATTCTAAGTTTCAAATAAATGA
Organism: Galumna obvia; assembly: GCA_034695785.1. Classification (NCBI taxonomy): domain Eukaryota; kingdom Metazoa; phylum Arthropoda; class Arachnida; order Sarcoptiformes; family Galumnidae; genus Galumna; species Galumna obvia. The sequence continues at coordinate 67,497 of JAQFZM010000019.1, forward strand.
TCCATATTTTTGTACTTAAAGTGAAGGTAAGTTTATAAAAGAGATTAAACAATATTTGAGACAAACCCGTATTGAGACCAAAAGTTTGTACAAATAAAACATAATTTAATTTAAAATAAAGTAAATTGTTTTGTCAAAAGAGATACCAAACAAAACAATATTAAACGACTTATGAAACTCTTCGGGGTTTATGACAGCGAACATAACCAGAAAGGGATCTCTCGGTATGATAGCTATAAAAATACAATATCGTCGTTATGGGTCTCATATATGACTAACACTAAACTTTTGGTAAAAATAATATTTTGTGTTAATATATTGCTCTCAGTTTTTCGTATTCATTCTTCTGGAAAAAAAGCAAATCTTTTCTCATAAAAAGCTTAATTAAAGACATCATTCATTGGTTGGAAGGTTTGCCCAACACTTCTCCTAATCACAGAACTTCGAATACCATTTCAACCAAAGTATTTAAAGTTCAATCCTTTTGATTTCATAATTAATTAAAAATGTTAACATAAATTAATCAAGCTAACTTAATTAGACTAAGACTTGATTTTATATTAATTTTTTAATTTATCTAGCTAATTCTAGTAAAATAAATAAAAGCAATTACAAAGATTCTTTAATTTTCGAAAAATTATGGTTTGATTTTTTGGGATTTAGAGAAATGGGTGAACACCGGTTGTAACAAATTTTTATCGGAACCACTTTCAACATTAGATGTCTTAAAGATTATGTCTTAAAGAGTTTGTTTTAAAACTAAAGAATTCTAATCAAAATAATGAGTAAAAATGGTTTTATTTTATGATATGACTTATTCAAGGAATAGCATAAGATCTCGAATAAAGTTTCCCCTAGTATTTTGGCAAAACCTCGAAAGAAAACCTAGTGTTGTCCACATATATATCGTTAAATTTTTCAAATTCAAAGGGTATTCGGCGATCACTACTTATCCTAATCTAGAATTTGTTGACTCAACAACATATGAGACGAATTGATGGACACAATTAGTGAATCAAAGATTAAATTATTCGGTATTAAAACGTGATTTGAAAGTCTATGCAAAGACACGAATTTGTGTTCAACGAAAAGTCAATTTTGATGTCAAAAGAGTGGACTCTAATATAATTGGCTTATATTCAACGATCGATCGTCTCTTTATTAACGGCATTCGTTTCTTATTATTAATGCTATAAATCAAAGTCTTTTTCAAATTAATGTTACATTACTTTATGGTTCGAAACGTATCAAAGATTTCATATTATTTTTATTTTTTATTAAAAATACAAATCAGTGCTTCGATTATAAACCAAATATTATCTCAACTTTTAGCTAATCTATTGTATTTCAAATTTATAAGTCTTTGAATTAAGTATTTTCAAAGAGTAAATCTTTGAAATGTCTGATGAAAACCAATCAAAGTTACAAATGATGTCTTTTGTAGGCATTTTGCAGAGAAAATATGTTCTAATTATCCACAAATAGAAGAGGTTATAGGAATGAATGTACATGGCTAAAAAAGAAGACTAAGGGAAAGTATGTTCGAAGCGATGCAAACCATGAAAATGGTGTCATCTCTTTATATAATTAAATCTTATCTTTAATTTCGACGATATATTACTTTTGTTTTTTCTCTCAAAAACCTAAAACTTTGAAAAATTTGTTTTAAAAATTGAATCCAAAAACTAATTATATTATATTGAGAGCAAAGATTCATAAAAAGAAAAAAGAGGTCAACACTTAAATTAAGTTTGAAATTGTTTTTAGAGGAAAGGCATCACTAATTGTTAATCAGATTCTCGAATGGAGTTTCGAAACTGTTTGTTAAGAACTGATTCTGACTTTTTTTCCAAAGAAATTCAGTCGTCATCACAAGTGAGGGAAAGTGCAGTCATTTGTGAGGATCCTCTCAAAGGAACACAATATTGGTTTTTGTGTCAATAGAACGACCGCTTATGACATAAAACTTATGTCATTCAATGTTTTCTAAATTTAATTTCTTTAAAACAAATAATCAAAAAAAAGTTAAACACAATTTTAAAACCAATTATTTTTTAAAAGATTATATAATAGATTGTGTAAAATATAAGTGTTAAGTATAGGTACAGCTTAATTAACAGCTTCTTATGACAGATGCAAACACTCGAGACAGTAAAATAAGATATAAGTTATAACTAGAGATGAGAAATATCGGGAATTCCCGATCTTTAAATAATTATTTAATGGTCAGGAATAATGGTTTAACCGAAATATAACAGATATAATAACTCAAATAAGTAAACTTTTTTTTATTTTCGATATCAACACTATTTATTGATAATTCCCGAAATTCCCAAATCTTCTGTTAATATAAATGTCTTTTGCCTTGCATATTTACAATTTATTAAAAAAATTGGTTTTCATTGTATTTTGCAATTTTTATTCCCGATTATGTCCCAATTTTTGCCTTTTTTTTGCACCCGACTCCCAACTGATTTAAGAGGTTTTACTCCCGATATTTCTCATCTCTAGATATAATTTATTCAGTACTATATGTTATGTTAAGTTATAAATAAACATTGATTTAAGTCTTCTTTAAATTCTACTAACTTTTGATAAAATTTTGAAAATAGATTTGAAAATCAAATACAAAATTTAATATAAGTTTATGACATGGAATGAAAATAATAGATATTTTATTTTATTGTTTTTTTGTGTTAAAAATAAGGAAACATTTGTTACATAATGTCTTTATTCACACATATTATCATTAATACTATCGATTATTATTCATTCGAATTGAATTTTCTTAAAGTTTAGACATAAAATATAATATAATATAATAGATGTAAATAAATATATTATATGAGGAATACTTTTGGGAATATTTTAAACGATATAAAAACATATTAAATATAATTATATTACAGATTCTGTAATACAGAACTTATAGTGTGTTCTTCAGTTTTCTTTTATTATGATTATCTAGCTAAATTGTGTATTTGTCATTCATCCTGTTTATTTTTTGCATATTTTTCTAATGAGTAAATCTCTTTGCTATAAATTTACAACAATTCTATGTCTGCATATGAACATGCACAATTAAAGTTCATTAACATCATAATCTGAGAGTAAATAATATGTTTTGAAAGGGGATAATATTCTTGTAAATAATTGTAGCTTTTAATATAAAAATAAGCCCTTGGTAATTTAATGAACTCAGATAAATTATTGATACATCGTTTAGCCCTATTCCTCTTTTAGCAAAGCCTGCATTTGAGCCATAGCTCTTTTAGAGATATTGTAGAGGTATTGCTCTGAAATTTATGATCAAATGTTCGTTGAAAACAGGGATCAAATGCTTAAAATCCCTTTTGATTTGATGTACAAAATGACAGACATTTAAGAGAACTAATATTTCGTTCACATGATTTCAGGTCAAATTGAAGGAGATTTTTCCCCTGAGCACAACATCTTTCTTCTGAGCGCCACATCTTTTCTAAGGTTATTGATATTTCAAGTGTTAAACAGATTGAATGAAAGCATAATAAGAGAGAAATGACAAACAAAACAAAAAACGCCTTCGATTTGAAGTTTTCAAACAAAGGATGAAATGACTGAAACTTGAGATCAAGTATTGAACAAATATTTTAGCTCTTAATTTATCTATAGTTTTGTTTGGATCAAATGTACGCCACATTACTAAATAAGTACTGAACTGATGCTCTCCGGGAAATGTTTATCTATTATCAAATGAATCAAAAACGTTGTTATTTATTATCTGATATCTGATGAATGGCCGGCAAAGACTTACAACAGAAATAAATTTATCATTACATCAATTATACAACTATTGAACACAACTAACCCTTCAAACTAACCAATGAATACAACAAAATGCATGGATTATACATCAAAGGATCGGTTTTGCAACGAAAACATCAATCAAACCATAAATAAATTTCTTAAATTAATATTAATTCTAAAATAAATTATCGATTCAAAGTCTAAGCAATGTTTCGAAATATTACATAAATTCATTGCATTTGACTAATATTTTTGCCATAAATTGAAAGAAAAATGTGTTTGAAATGAATAAATGATGTTTTGGTACAACACTTAAGAAATTGAAGAAAAAGAGTAAAAATTTTCATAGAAAGTAAAACAAGAAAAACACAATTAATTAATGTTTAGTTTAACTAAAATTAATATTTTCGCAAATTATTAATGACATCAAAACTGAATAAATTTTGATATAATTTAAATTAGTTATATAGTGAAAGAGCAAAATGAACTAGCATCTTGACACTGAACTGACTAATGGAATAAACCAGAAATAAAAATAAAAACTTACAGAATATTTAATATTTTGAGACAAGTTTTGTGAAAGTCTTATCAAAATATATATAATATATGTTCTAATATTATATATTTACACTTGAAATCAAAGTACTCAGAATCGGTAACTTTTTTCCAATATTTCCGAAATTTAATCAAAAATATTTAATTTTTTCAATAAATGATTTTTTAAAAATAATTTTTTCGATTTAAAAACTTTCCTTAAGAACGTATCCTTGAAATCGTTTACTTTTTTTTGAGTTTAATTTCTAAGAAAAACTGGAATTTCGTATAATATCTAAAAGAAGATTTTAATCGTTAAAAATCCGTTGCTTTAAATAGAAATCAAAGTCAAGTTTTTAAAAGATTTTAAAAAATTCTTCGTTTTTTTCATTAGAATTAAATGTTTACTACTTTTGCTTTCAATTCCTTCTACTATTAGTTTAGATAAAAAGTGAAATAATACTATCAATTGAAGCGAATAAACACAACTATTTCCGTTACTTAACTTTTACACTAAATTTAAGATTCATTAATGGTTTCAACAAAAATTATAGCAATTATTTTCTTTACAAAAGAATATATTATTTTTGTGGAAAAACATCGCAATTAATCTCTTATTTAAACTGTTTTCTGGTCTTTGCTTTAGATGTAATCATATGAGAAGTATTTTTATATTTTTCCGTCTGAGTATAAGATTTACGTCAAATGTTCGTTACATCTGTCATCTGTAATATTGTGAGGAAATACCAGAGATTGAACTCTCTATTCGTTAAACCAGTCTCTCGAGAAAAGAGTAAAATACGGCCAGTTTTGGCACTTCTTTGTTAGCGATAAGAGGCCTTCAATTGGTTCTTCCTTTTAAATGAAAGGATCTCTGATTAATAGAAATTAGAACTGAGAACTCATTTCTATTGACTCAGATTTGAACGTTAGACTCAATACTAGAGAAGTGACCGTTTGGTCCCACTCTTCTTATAGTGAAAATTGACAAATAATTAATGCACTGGTGATGTCTTTTTCAATCTTATTGATTAATAGCAACGGTAGACGTTTTCTACACTTTTTAATATTTAATGCATTGCATTTGATTCGTGTCTCCCATTAATTCAATGATTATTTTTTTAACGACTGAATAAAAAAAATTAAAAATTGAATGAATGCTCACAATTAAGATAAAAACATTATAAATGCTCCAAATATTTGTGAATATCGTTTAAATATTTATTCAAATTTCAGTCGATTTTAGTATTATTTGGTGAGATATGAATTCTGCTTTATTTTACAGATAAGGCAATGGTTTTGAATGTTTGGACAAAAATTTGGTTTTGCATTATAGACGAAAAAAATTTATGATTTCTTATCTCATGATTAACTGATTGCATAAAAGTAATCAATCATTTAATAAATTTTATACAAACTCTCAAATATTGAAGAATTTTAAATTCAAAGACAGAATTTTTTATCCAAACTTTTTTGAAATGAGTGGTTATATCTTTGAATTGCTATTCTGGTCACTATTATCACTAAGGAATGGGTTGAACCTGGTTATATTTCTTTTATTTGGTTCAGACTAAAGATAGACTTTGAAAACAAGTGGAGAATAAATAATACATTTTATACCGATTTTTGATTCGTTCGCGAATTTCATTAAAATTTGAAAAATACTTTTTATTGACTGTTCTCTCAGTTTGATATCCGATTGAATAAATTCTTTATTTTTTTTAAGAGAGCATTAGTGTAATTTAACTTGGTCACTTAGTCTTATTGCAAAGTAAATTAAAGTAAAATTATAGACTGAAATATAAGTAAAATTCTTTACAAATTAGATTTGAGACCAATTCTTCGTTCTTTTGATTTTTTCGTCAAACCTTTTATTTTGTTAAACGACTCATCAATTAAAGGAAGTAATTAAATGGTGTAAAAGCCTTAAATAATTGGTAAAAGTCTTTCAATTATCTAAAAAGGATTTTAAATTAAAATTCTCTAATAATGTCAACACTTGAAGAGTATATTTGAAATCATTTCTCATTTGTTTTGACACATCTCTAAGTCTAGAATTTCAAATTTTTTTTCTTGTATTTAATCGATTGAATCGTATTTCAAAACAATTGAATATTGTTTTATCTTTTGTTTTGCTCTCAATTTGAAGGACTTCTCAATTGATATTCAAATAATCGAAAATTTGTTTTGAGTTTAGTTTAATGACTTAAAGCAAATGTTATCTTTCATAAGAAAAACCACAAAATGTTATTATCAAAATAATGATTTATAATCATATTTGATAGAATATTCAAGGGCAATTTATTATTACAAAAATTGTTTCGTTTAATATCACTATTGAATAGCTTCTGTTAACTCATTTTTTTATATAAGAAATATTTATTATTTTTATTTAGAAAATATTATATTAATTTAAAAACAAATAAATTTCAACAAAAATAATAATTTTTGGGAAAATATTTTCATTGGATATATTATATTATTATATCCGATATAATATACATATATTTTACACAATTCTTTTGCATGATATATCTGATATAAACTTGGAAATTTACATAGAAATCTTTCAAGCTTGGAGAAGAATAGTAATAAAGTTAATGCAACTTGCTTATAAATTACTTGTAACTAGCTATATCTGCTACATAGCTTGTATGATATTGCTAGAATCAAAATTTGTTGATCTACGAAATAAATATTTGTTTTCTTTCAGATTTTGTTATATTAATAATAATAATAATAATATCAAATTATTAATACAATAATTAATGAAAATAATAGTTAAAAATATCAATAGATTTATGAGATGTGGAAACTTTTGATAAGAACACCGGACAGAGAAAGGGTTGTCAAAAGAAACGAAATATGCAAAGAAGAGATGTTTGTAATGTTGTGCTTAAGGTTTTACTTAGAGTGAACTTTCAATACAAGAATAACTTAAATAACTTAAATAAGTCTAAAGTATCTCTTTTCAAATAAACTGAAAAATGAAATTTGGTTAAAGTGTTAAACTTTTGAACTTTTTTTGACATTTTTTTTATTCAAAAAACTATTGATTTTAAAGTATTTCTTTAAAAGTGTTTGTATTTTAAGTTTAAAATCGATTATATAATTGACTTAAATTTAAACTTACGCTTAAAAATCGATTCAATTCTTTTGCGGTCTTCTTATCTGTCACTCGAAGTTTGGGCTCACAATTCCTTTAAAGTACTTCTCAAACGTTTTAACTTTTAATGAAAAATCTGTTCAAAAGAGAAAATAGTATTAAAATGTTTTGACTACAAAATAGTAAAATTTAAAATCACTTTAGAATAATTTTTCCTTTTCTTTACTAAAAATAATAGAAATTTCAAAATAATGTCAAAATTTGCAAAAAGCAGTAAAATTAAAGACTTTAATAGGAATACCAATAATTTTACAGTAAATTAATTTTAATAATAAAAGAATTTTATAATAATAAAAAAAATTTCTTTTGAATACATGTATTGAAGACATGTATTTACTCATTATTTGAATAATCTCTGGGTTATGAAATTCCTTAAGGAATGAAAGCGTATTGAATACATTATTGTCTATATTTATAGAAAATGATAATTGAATAGATGTCGACAACAAAACAAACAAAACCAATAAGTATTGAATTCATATATTATATGATTTTAATGGCTATTATTAATACATTGAGTTTATTCATGAAAACCATTTTCTGAATAAATATTTATGTAAATCATTGGGAAATAAGACGGAAAATATCCGGTTCTCCACTAATGAGAACTTTTGGCAACACATCTGATTTTATTCCTTAACTCCAACTGATTAGATGACTGCTGTTTCACTCATCCAAACATTTCTCTGAACAGAATTTAGAAAATTCTTTCTTTATTTGAACAGAACTTATAAAAGGACTTAAAATTTCTGTAATTATTAAATGTTTTGATAAGAATTTCTGACATTTGATTTCACGACTTTAGTGACAAAAATAAAATCATTTAATTATTTTTCAAAAATAATTGGAGTCAACACTTATTTTAATGATCTCTTCATTGAATCGTTAATTCATTTAAGTGTTTTGAATGTTTAAATCAAATGCATTTGTCATCAAATTATATATAATCTTAAAAATATAACTCCATTTGAATCATAATATTCTTCTAAATTAAAATAATGGAAATAATGGAAAATCCAATTTTAAAACAGAAAGAAATTACATCATAAGAAATGGGTTCCCGTTATTTTATGCCACCCTTTGGGTAAAAAACCAGTGACAATTGAAAACTTAAATTAATTTGTTTTATCGTTTTTTTCAGTTTCAATTCATTTATGATATTTGAAGAAATATTTCAGTTTTTTAGAAGTAATTCAATCGAAAATATTTCTAAAGACATGATTTATATAATTTTATAGAATAATAACTTTTAAAGAAAAAAAAATACTACAAAAGTAGTCTTTTATTGACTAAAATAAAGAAAAATGTGATAAAAATAGTTTCTTATTTTTATTGAAAGTTAAGCTTAATTTGATCTACAAATGAATACACATACACTCGTGTGCAATATTAGTGGCAGTGGCTTTTTTCTATTTTCTCCCAAAATATATATGATAATCAAATTCTTTTTTAACCCCAAATATGGTTTTGTTGATATTTTATGAAAATATAAAATCTTTAATTTATCTTGTCTATTTTTCGAATTATTTTATATTTTCTAAAGAGTCGTATATTATAAATATTTTATAATAAATTTTTCATTTTTTAAAATTTTTAGAAACTAGATAAAAAATAAGCCGATACGTGTATTTTTGTTTTTCAATATTCTTATTTGTTTAGATAAAATAACCTTGCAAGTTTCAAAATTTTGAAAATTCGAATTGATCTTGTTCAAATTTTACTTGATAAATTTTATTGAAATTTAGTTTTTAAATGTAAACCTACATACTCTATTATTGTACAAAGTTTTAAATAAATATCTCAATTCAGTCAATAATTATTGGCAATAATGTCATTTCCTATATAAAATTTATTATCTATTATATTCATTAATGAAATAAGTATTCATTCTAATTTTAATATGGGAAATTACATTAATGCCAATAATTATTGACTAAACTGAGATATTTATTTGAAACTTTGTACAATAATAGAACATGTTAGTTTACATTTAAAAACTAAATTTCAATAAAATTTATCAAGTAGAATTTGAACAAGATCAATTCGAATTTTCAAAATTTTGAAACTTGCAAGGTTATTTTATCTAAACAAATAAGAATATTGAAAAACAAAAATACACGTATCGGCTTATTTTTTATCTAGTTTCTAAAAATTTTAAAAAATGAAAAATTTATTATAAAATATTTATAATATACGACTCTTTTGAAAATATAAAATAATTCGAAAAATAGACAAGATAAATTTAAGATTTTATATTTTCATAAAATATCAACAAAACCATATTTGGGGTTAAAAAAGAATTTGATTATATATATTTTGGGAGAAAATAGAAAAAAACCACTGCCACTAATATTGCACACGAGTGTATATTAAGCAATACAATGTTCTCAAATATGTTAATAGTACGCTACACATAGTGCGCTTCTACTTTATCCTATAGCGCGCTTACTATAACTTACCGCGTGTTAAGCGCAACTGATTCAGCATATCTTATTATTCTTTACAATAGTTGACTTATCAAAATTAAGCATAGACATCAAACCTAAATCTATTTATTAATACTAAGTTTAATTAAAATACATTAGTTTACACATCAATATTAAATATGCCTAACAAAATTAAAAATAGTTAATAAATGTTTTGACTAAAACCTAAATATATTATATCTCTAATTTACGATGACTTATTTAGTGTGTAAACCTATTACACTGCACACAATATATAACGCATTAAAACTTGTTTATAGCGGGTTTCCCATGGAGCAACATCAAATTCAGCGTATAGTGAGCTCACTATATCATACAATTGCATATGCACACACAAGCTCTATTCTATATTGCCCATATTTTTACAATTAGTTTAAAAAAATAACATTTAATAAAAATAACTAACAAAATTTACTATTGTTAAAAATAAATATTAAAAATTAATTTAAAAAATTTAAATTAACAAAAATAAATTTAAATAATAATAAGTTTAACAAAACCTCATATAATAGAAATAAAATAAAACCAAATGTTAAAAATAAATTTAATAAAATTATTAATTATAAAAATAACTTTTTTTAAAACAAGGTTTAATAAAAATAAAATTAACAAAAACAATTAATAAAAATTATTTTAATCAAAATTACATAATAAAAAATTAATTTTAACCAAAATAACTTTTAGTAAAATAAATTTTACAAAAAATAATATCTAATGGAAAAATTTTAACAAAATAATTATTTAAATATTTATTATTAAAAAAATTTATTTAAAATAAACTTTTATAAAAATAACATTTAATAAATAATAAAATTAACAAAAATAACATTTAGTAAAATTAAATTTTGAAAAATAACTTTTAGTTAAACAAAGATAAACAAAATTTACATTTAATAAAAATAACTTTTGTTAAAAATTACTTCAATAAAAATATTTTTGTTAAATTTAAGTTATTAAAAATAACTATTAGCACAATAAAATTGATAAAATTAAATATATAAAATAAATTTAAAAAATATGACCTCTGTTAAATATAAATTCAATAAAAAATAATATTTTATAGAAAAGTTTAATTAAAATTGCATTAAATAAAAATTAAATTCACAAAAATTATTTCCTTATCAAAATTATTTTATTTAAAATAACTTTTGTAAAAAATAATATTTAGTAAAAATAACTAACAAAAATAACTTTATTAAAATAAAAACAATAAAAAATAGTAATAATAAAATATTCTTCAATATTAAGACATACACATTATTCAATTGTATGCTATCTCTAAATTAGGGTGTGTTCATCCTATTTTAGTGCTTTATCTTCTTTTATTATGGTGTGTCCTCTCTTATCTAATGTGTATTAACCTTAATTAATGTAAATTTAATCAATTCAATAATTAATCTAGTGTATGTTTGCACTATTTAGGTGAAAATACATCTACATTTCAATATACAGTCGCGGAAAAAACCTCCTTAAATCGATTTTAATCTATAAAATCTCTCACACAAGCCAGAACAAATTTATTTTTTACTTCAAATATGGTTTTGTCTGGATTTTATAAATTTAAAAAATTATCTCATTATCTTGAATAATTACAAAATAATGGTATTTTATAGCTGAAGCTATGTAGCTCAAAAAGTAAGCTAGATAGAAATTTGAAATAAGTTTTAATTTAAAGTATTAAAAATTTAAGTTGACAAGTGTTTTTAGATTTTGTGATTATCTCAGTTAATAACAAAATAACGAAGAAAATTCTGAAAATTTTTGAAAATTTGAAAAGGATTTAAGAGAAATCTATAATGCCAAATTCAATGCAAATAGCATCAAATGTAAAGGGCATGAAGCTCTATAAGATTCCTGAAAATTTATTTGCTATATTAATTGATTATAATTTTATGAAGATTAATATGAGTTACTATGTGAAAAAACCAGCAATTATTAATAATATACAATTAATGTTTTGAAATACTTTGATAATGGACTTCACTATAAATTGATTTATGACAAAATTAGTTAACTTAGCAAATTAATTTTCCGGAATCTTATAGAGCTTCATGCTCTTTACATTTCTTGCGATTTGAATTGAATTTGGCATTATAGATTTCTCTTAAATGCTTTTCAAATTTTCAAAAATTTTCAGATATTTCTTCGCTATTTTGTTATTAACTGAGATAATCACGAAATCCCAAATCACGTGTCTACTTAAATTTTTAATACTTTAAATTAAAACTTATTTCAAATTTCTATCTAGCTTACTTTTTGAGCTAAATAGCTTGACCTATAAAATAACATTTCTTTGTAATTATTCAAGATAATGAGATAATTTTTTTAATTTATAAAATCCAGACAAAACCATATTTGCAGTTAAAAAATAAATTTGTTCTGGCTTGTGTGAGAGAATTTATAGCTAAAAATCGATTAAAGGAGGTTTTATCCGCGACTGTATATCCAAATAACTTTACTTTATTTAATTATAAACTGATGAAATCTCTACTGCATAAGCAACGCTTTATGTGCAAATATATCATATGATAAGAGTGCATTAATGCTCAAAAACAAGCGCATGTTCAAAAATACACTATCATTAACACTATTACAAAGACAAGTCAACTTATGCAAGCTTATATGCTATAATTATCACTAAGGCTATCGCAAAAACTTGTTCTAAGACTAGCAAAATCATTAGACTAAACCCTTACTCTAAACCTTGTACCAACATCTGTACTAAAACAAGCAATTTTCATAACAATAACACAAAAACAATACTAGTTTTATATCTACTCTAAATACTAAAACCCGCTAATATACTAGCTTTATTTTATTACATCTTCATTATAACTTTAAGGAAAATTTATATTTAATTTAATCGTAGTTTTTGTTAAGAAATATTTTCATTTAATATGTTTACACTATGTTTGGCATTTTATTCCTAAATTTCAGCGTAATTACATGTCAACTAAGTTTATTTTCATTCTATTCTTGTTTATGTCCAGCTTATACTAAATTATTTATGTTCTATTTTAAGATATTTTTATACTTCTCTAATGTATGTTGACCCTATGTTAGGATATTTTCAACCTATTTTAATATCTTTTTACCACAAACTAGGGAATTTTTGCACTTTTCCAGGGTTTTTTCAGCCTATCTTTGTTCAAGTTTACTCACAATTAGTGTTTTCACACTATCTTGGTGTATTATAACATCTTGTTATGCCTTTACAGAAATCATAGTGCAAATACCCCTATAATTTAAAAGCAACTCAGTTAATTTGAACTAACTATGGTCATCTATTAGATATTAACAAAACTAAAGATTAGCAAATAGAATAAAAGCTCATTTGACACTCAATTTTTAATAAATGTACATAATGGCGCGGAGACTAATATTAGACCTTGTACTAACCTATACATACATTAGACTAGTACATTCATTAGGGCTAATATTCAGGTATGGCAACAAGGGGTATAGCTCTTATACCCCCTAAGCCGCGAAAAGCTTAATACCGAAAAATGACAAGAAACTGAAAATCCCTCTCTAAAAACGAAAAATTATAGTTCAAAAATGCAATAAAATCATATACCCAACTTATATTTGACAAATACCTTGGAATATTTACCTATGAATTCCGTAGCCATCCTTGTTTTTATTACACTATTTTACCAATTTTTTGACATAATTACAGAACCAATTGTTAAAATTTGTTGATATAAACTTGTTGTTAACTTATTTTATTTTTTCTTTGTTTTTGTTAATCTTTACAATTGTTTAATATTTTACAAATAAACTTTTATCTCATAACATTTAAAATACTTTATTATAAAGATTTAAAAATAAAATAAATTATTTAATATTATTGTATTAAAGAGAACTATGGATTCTTATTGTGTTTTTAAGGATCAATGAAATTGATTTCAATCAGTGGGAATTCTTGGTAATCAAGGAGAGTTGGCAACAATACTTCAGGAAATAAATTATTTTATAGAATTTACTAAATTATTTTATAATTCATAGGTTTTCCAGTTATTTCCAGTTACTTCCTAATTCAGTTCATGTATTTTCTCGACATTTATTAATTTACCTAGACATATTATTCTTTATCATTAGCTGTTTTTTCAAGAAGAATCCAGTTAGATTAAAGTAAATTTTTGTATCAAATCCGATTCTCAACTTTATTTAACAAGTAAATATTCACTAATCAATTTGTAATGAAAAAAAAGATATTTCTAATAAATTTTAAAACTAATCAATAATTGCTTATGATTAAAAGTTATTCATACAAATGCCTTTGAATATTTGAAATCTATGCCTTTAGGATTAGAGGAAATAATATTTAATAATAGAAATATACTTAGTTTTGTTTAATATTTCATTTTAATAAAGTTTAGTAATAAAATTTATTGATTAATTAATAATAGATAAAAGTCTTTTCTTGATGAATATAATTTCCGGAACGAATTTGATACAAATACTGTACTATATTTTTAAAATATTTTAAAAAATAAAAATTAAAAATAAATAAATTTTATTTAATTTATCAAGAGCTTTTCATCAAGATCATAAGAAAATCTATGAAAAATAAAGTATAAGTTTATTAAAAGGAAAGAGCTAAACCTTACAATTAGTGTCACCAGCTCCTTATGATTTCAGCAAGAACATTTAAAATAAAATATAAAAACAAAATTATAGGAACGCTTTGATTTTTAATTTTATAACTAAATTGTTTAGTTAACTTAATTTTAATTAATTATTTAAAATTAATAAACAATTATTTAATTTTCTTAATTCAAACTGTTGTGTTAGCTTTAGTAATCTAAGAAGTCTTAATAGAAATTTTATATAATCATCAAATATATTTTATAAGTTTGAATTACTTGGACTTATATTTTGTTCATTTTCTTAATCGTTTAGTAATAAAGCATGTTTAAGATTTTTAAAAAATAAATCAAAATTAATTTATTTTTATAAAATAGAAATGATATTAATAAATTAAATTAATTATATACACTTAATCTCATTATTATAGTTGAACTTTTTGAAAAAAGCACTTTCTTCAAATAAGCAAGATTAAATCTGCTTTCAATATTTCAAACTTTCTCCCAAGAAGTTTTTTATACCAAGATCATTTTTTTTATTTGGATAATGAATGTGTAAATTGAAAATAGTGACAATTTTAAAACAATTTGAAATTTTAACATATTTATTTATTTTATGAAGATTTTGACATCATCATATAAATATTTATATATTTTTTATAATCATATAAACCAATTGACAATATTGAATGATTAGCTGGCCGTTTTTTTAACTTTTTTTTAATGGTTTTAGTAAAATATTCAAATATTCTTATCAATTTGATAGATGAATTTGATAAAACTTTACACGGATTTGGTATTTAAGTTATAATCGAGATATGTTTCCATGATTTATAATTATTTCCTAGAATATTTTCAAAATATAATTTCTTTACAAATAAAGTATACATGAATAAAACATAAATACATTTACAAATTTCAGGAGATTTTAACTCTTTTTTAATTTAATCATTCAATTTCATATTAAAATAAATACCTTGATATGACAAACAACTATGGAGATAAGGTTTAAATTTGTGAAAACGGATTTGATCTAGCTCATTAAGTTGAAGAACTAGACTTGTTTAAAAATCAAACATAATAATGGGGTTGAAGGTATATATTTGTTTATAATTATGTATAATCTTTTTCAATATTTTTAATTCTTTGCATTAAAATGAAATTAGGATCTTTATTTTATGTTTATGAATTAACTATAATTATTATATGAAGATATATATTTTCTTTATTTCATATAAAATTATTTATTAGAAAATTATATTGTTCTTATCACTAATAGGTAAGAACAGGGTAAAAAATGTCTGAAATAAAAAATATTCTTGCCTTATAAGAACATCTATTCACTCTTCTTACAATAAATAATGAATCATAAAATAATTGAATTTATTTCAAAGTTTGCTTTTGAATAAAGTTTTTATAATAATTATAATTATTACGTTATTCAATGAAAAACAATTTTAACCATTCATAAAGATCTGTCTTTATATTAATCAGGGTTAGATAAATTTATTAAAAATCAATTTAAAATGCTTAACTAGTCATTGATTTGTTAACGCACTTATTAACAAGCACATAATTACAAGTTTAATATAAAATCTTAGATTTTCTGATGACTTTTCCTTTCATAAAAATAGAGAATTATATCTATATATTGTATATTAACAAGGTAAATAAGTCAAATTAATTTCAAAACTATTTTATAATTTTTTATATTGTTTTATTTCCTAAAGATGTCAATCTATATTATAGATTCTATAACAAGTAGGATTTTATCATGTGAATGCTATATAGTAAATTTGCATTTGCTCTCTTTTAGTTGATACAAGAAATTTTTAGATGAAAACTAAAGTTTTTTTTTAAAAAAAAACCCAATGATTAATTAAATATCTATTTTATCATAATGATTACCATGCTTAAATCTTTAAATGATTAAAATAAACTTAACCTAAAATATTAAAAATTTAACAGTTTTAAAGGAATTTTTACATATTAAACTTATTAGTTAAATTTATAAATTATTTTATTTATAGTATCTATAGTATTTAATAGTGTTGGCACTCGAATTGACGTCAAACACTTAATATAATATTTTGACAGTTTTGTGTTTTTTTCTTTAGACCAAGGTTGCCGGAGTAGGGCATAAGGGGTAAACTATTTTATTATAATTATTGTATGAATTGACCATGTTCATTCATTAAACATATGAATAACTTTAATTTGTTTGAACATGTCACATAGATTACGCACTGAATGTCCTAAAATTTTGCACTACTCCGGCATGGCTGCTTTAGACTAGTTTTATTTGACTCACAAATAAGCTTAATAAAGGATTTTGGTGCTTTAATTTGTTCTATTTATCAAATAAAATGCTGGAATATAACGCTACATGAGGATTCGCGATAATGTATTTTACTTTTTAAAGAGCTAAATATAATTTGCTAGTTCAATGCTATAGAGAGCGAATTTCTCAAAAGGAAATTTATTTTGCAGTGTTTTTCAAACTGTTTTCTTTTTATTGAAATTGTATTTTCCCTTATTTCAATTGCCTTTCCTAACGCGCAAATTACTTTTCGGTTATTGCAATTGATTTCATTTTTCACTAATTATAATGTATTTAACTTTTAACAGCAACATTCAACAACCGAAATTACCCGAAAAAGTTATCGGAAATAAAATTGTCTAATAAATAATTAGTTTATCTTGATGAGAAGAATATAAGCAATATATAAGCATTAATTATTTATCGTTTGGCCGCACACGTTTAAAATGGGCACCAAGTCAAATTAATAAAATCAATTGAAATAACAGGAAAGATATTTGCGCTTATGGAAAGACAATAGAAATAATCGAAAATACAATTGCAATAATTTGAAAACATTGTGGGAAACATTGTATATTATAATTTAATATTTCCTAATGTTTTTAATTAAAAATATTTAAATTTATTGTTTTATAATAGTTTCAGAAATGTTGTTATAATTAAATGTCATAATAAGAGAATTGATTTATTAGATAAAGCCATTTTAATAACTTTAAAAGCTCATCCATGTGGTATTATCATTTAAATATTTTTTATAAATTTTAATATATTCAGTAAGCTCCTTTCTAAAAAGGCGCAAATTTTTTTAATGATAATTAGAAAATTTTAAAAACAAATTCCATATATGATTATCTCTATATTTTACATTAATTTAAATCATTAAGAAGTATACTTGAAGTGTATAAAATTTTCTCAAGTATTTTCAAAAAATTGCTTAGTTCATAGTTAGAATAAAATAAATAGGGTTGAACAATTTTTCGAAATATAAATGTAACCTGGAAAGTTTCTAGAAAATTTCTAGAAAACTCTTCAAATTTTCTCTTTATGGGATTCTCAAATTAAAATAAAATTCATAATATATTTTCTATTATAATATAAGGGAATCCAATTCAAGCTTAACATTAATGATGTAACGATTGGGTACTCTCAGCCCAACCGAAACCGACTCAATGTGTGCTAAAGGGGAATAGAACTTAAAATAATTAGAAATAAATCAAATTAAATTAAAACAAATTTAGAATTAATAAAATTAAAACTTAATCAATGGTTAACCAAATAGTAGCGTAAGCTCCGAAAGGGCTTAAGACACGTATAGAGAGTAAGGTAGGCCTACAGCTGCGAGCGGTTCAGCTGTAGGCCTCCCTGAAAGAATGTACACGACTTACGGTTAAATAGAAAAATGAGTTTATTCGAGACCCGAAAAATGAATACAAAAATGTGAGAACAAATTTAGAAATCAGACAAAAGAACAACAAAAATCTTTAAAACATAAGTATTTAAACTTCAGATTAACATTAGCTTAATTAAGAGTCCACTGATTTGTAGAAACGGTTTTAAGAGAATACGTTAATTGGTTAACTCTGTTTCGTTAGGTCCGTCCCTCAACACGTTTACAGTAATCGTCAACTCTGAGATAATTATTTTCTCACAGAAATAATTATCTCAAATCAGATAAGGAATTCTTAAGTTATAAATCATTCCAATTGGAACTCAAATAAACCCTATATGGCGGCACTTAACACACACTAGGCTTAGGGCTAATACATACCGATGACAAAATGGATTCCTGACCACAAGTCATTAGAGGAATCCATTTTGTTATAAAAGATGGCTTTACCTTAGAGAGGGGTACCTGGGGTTGAGGTACAATGAGGTTGAGGTCACCTGTTGTGACTATGGTTGAGTTAGGGGAGTGTATGGGGTAAGTGAGGTCACACCTCTGTGGTTCAAGTTGTTTGAGGTATGAATGAATGACACAGGTATGAGAGTCCACACTCTTATAGATTAAAACCAGGGATTGCTATACTGGATGATTCAGGTTGAAAGGTTAGGCACTCGACTGGTTTGAGACCAGTGGAGACTACAATGAGTCTCTTTAGCATTAGGGATCACACATGAGTGATTTGAAACCAAAGATGGCTATAATGGATGACTTAGGCTTACGGGTGGGTACTCGAGTGATTTGAGACCAAAGATGGTAAATTCAGGTGGATTTAGGTTTAGGACACACATACGAGTGGTTTAAGATCAATAACGGCTTAGTCAAGTGAATTTAGGGTTCATGCATGCATTCGAGTAGTTTGAGACCTTTGATGGCCTATTCAAGTGGATTTAGGTTTCGGGTGCACATACGAGTAGTTTAAGACTAATGATGACCTATTCAGACTTATTTAGGTTTCGGGTGTGCACACGAGTAGTTTAAGACCAATGATGGCCTATTTAGGCTAATTTAGGTTTCGGGTGTGCACACGAGTAGTTTAAGACCAATGATGGCCTATTTAGGCTAATTTAGGTTTCGGGTGTGCACACGAGTAGTTCAAGACCAATGATGGCCTATTTAAGTGGATTAAGGTTTCGGGTACTCGTTTGCACAATTTAGGACAACTTAAGTCATTTTAAGGTATGATTCACATCAGTGGTCAACAACGAGAGGTTTGAGACCAAAGATGGCTATAATGGGACAGTGGGGGTGATCACACGATGATTTGTAAGTTTAAATATTATAAACTGAATTTATGCAGAATTAACTCCGCGGACTAGTTTAGAGGTTGTAATGCTTTTCATTATTGAGGAGCGG
>JAQFZM010000020.1:0-83255 GCA_034695785.1 Galumna obvia
TAGACCAAAAAAGTCCCAACATATCTAGTATCTGTCCATAGACGCTAATGTTAAGGGTCCCAAACTCGTAGGGGAGGTTTTCAAATTTTGGCCTCGTAGGGGGGTATTCCGGAATACCCCCCTTTTAGCCATCCCTGCTAAAATATATAATGAGTAAAAGCCATCTCTTAAAACAAAAGTTTGAGCTTAGGTTGGATTTGAGTTTGATTTGTGTCAAGATTTGAAGTAAGATTTAAAACGACCCTTAGTTGATCTATATAAAATTTGATTTGACCGGTATTTAACTGTAAATAATTTATGTATTTGATAAATCAACATTATATTTAGTAATTTTTATAATCAAATTATCTAAAGTTTTATCAAATAAAATCAAGAAATATTTGATTTATAAGACATTATTTAATATAAGTGTTTATTAAAGGATTTAATTTTTAGATCAACTTGGTATTTAAGAACTAAAATTCAAAGGGTACCCAAAAAAAAAGAGTAGAAACAAATTCTAACAATTTTGTAATAAAATTGTTAATAATTATAAAAATCTGAGGTATCAAAATGAGACCAAATGTTTTAAGTAAAAACTTTTAACACATATTTTGCATATTTATATATTTAATATTTTATTTAAATTCCATTAAATGTAGTATTGATTCGGGAATTTTCTGAAAATTATTGTTTTGATTGAAGAGACAAACGTTTTTTTTGTCAAATAAATTGATCGAAAATTTTCCTTTGATTTGTTTATTCCATTATATTATTAAAGATAATGTAAAATAAAAAGTTTATATAAATTAATGCCTCGAAAACAGATTTAATTATATGGTTTGGAAAGAAAAAGGAATCACAAATATTTTGAAGTTATTCCCACAAAAGCTGTCGAACCACTTACTGATAGAGAAATTCAATTAAGGCATAACTGATTTAATTGATGGGTATTTCCCATTAGTATTAGGACTTAAAATCCAGTCAATAACTGGAAAAATACTTTCATTATTTTAGAATTAATGAGTTTTAGAATAATTTATTGGAAAATACGGTTTTATTTGGAATTTTTATTGTAAACAAGAATTGGAGGCATATATTTGACGCAAATTTTCATCGATTTCTTAGTTTTAAACATACATTTGTCTCATACAAAGTCTCTAAAACAAAGTATCAGATAAAACACTTGTTATCAATAAAAGGCTTAATATTTTTAAGTTTAAAGTTTGAAAAAAAATGGTTTTCAGTGATATTTGTTATTTAAATTCTCTTTTTACGAGAAGACGAGAAAATGGTTTAGGATTTAAAAATATCTGTGTTTTGCCTCCAATTTTCGAAACACAATTTGAGTGTTGTTTAAGGTTTGCCTTCAATTTAAATTAACTTTGAATTTGTTTAAATCGGATAACTTTGAAATTGCTTTCATTGCTTTAAATAATCTCTTCATTCAATTGAGTGAAAAGTTTTTCTGTTTATTTATTCTAATAAATTGTTTCCGTTTTAATTCGATTATAACTAAAATAGAATCAAATGATTTGAAATTTTAATTTTTGTCTAAATTTGTTTAGAAGTGGAGACCGAACTTCTATTGGACACAACTCTGAATCTAATAAACAAAAGAAAACCAAAAAAATTAGTGAAAATTCTGTTATTGTTCACAGAATAAAGCGCTCAAAAAGTAGTGATAAATCGACTAAATATAGCGATTCTGTGAGTTATACTCTTTATCTGATGTTTTTATTTTATTTAAGTCTTGTCTGCAAAACGTTTTCAATTCATTCATTATTTATTTAGTCGTCAATGAATCAAATGGAGGACCAATTTTATGAAAAACTCTCTGATATTAAGACGGATTCAAACACTAAACAGGTATGTTTTGTCTTTTCTTTATTAAATGTTATCAAGCAAAACTTTAACAAACTTTTTTTTAATTAAGCCTTTTATTATTTTTTAGGAAAAAAATACCGAAGAAAGAGAGGCTTCCGTTCCATTAGATGAAGAGATTAAAAATTTAAATTCTTCTTCAAAGTCCCCTTTCTTTCCATCACTTCCAGATGTGATACTCAGAAAATTACAACTTTTAAGAGAGAATTGTTGCAGGTATTAATCATAAATTACTTTTTTTCATCGCTTAAAATTTTTATCCATCATTTTATATACTCTTAGAAAATATACATTAATTATTAAACTTTTAATCACTTAATTAATCATTTCGTGAAAACTCCCAAATTTTTAGACTAATAATCAAAATTTCATTACTTTATTCATATTTATTGAGGTTTTGAGAAAATTTCATTAATAATTATTATTCACTAAAAACTAGAATTAATTTATTACTAATTTTATAGTTAATAAAAATTAGAAAATTAATGATAAAAAATAGTCTGAATTAGTTTTATGATGAATAGAGACATTCAAAGTTGAAAAATGATATTTTTTGTGCAAATCCTATTCCTGTCAATGATTTATGTTTGATAGGCTTATCACTCATATAAATAAATCGGAAGGAATTCCTTTTGTATTTAATATCTTTGTTGTATTGATTTATGTCTATTTTATCAAAATCTCTAATTTATAATTATTATGTCTTTCATTTAACTCTTAAACATTAAAGGGTATCAAATAAATGATTTTTAGAGATATTTTAATACAAAAATATGGCAGTGAATAAGTTATCGCTCTATGAATTGGTTAAAACAGTTGTGTCCGCAAAAAATGAATGGTTTTAATTAATTTTATTGTCTATCGATTCGTTTATTTATTAATTTTGTATTTTGAATGTTTCAGTTTAGAGAGTCTCACCGAAGA
The DNA here is from genome assembly GCA_034695785.1 of Galumna obvia. Taxonomy (NCBI): domain Eukaryota; kingdom Metazoa; phylum Arthropoda; class Arachnida; order Sarcoptiformes; family Galumnidae; genus Galumna; species Galumna obvia. Next base: position 2,788 of record JAQFZM010000020.1, read on the forward strand.
AGAGGTTGAGTCCAAATTTGCCACTCTTTCCATATCATTCAAAACGGATAAATTAACTTTAGATAAAAGAGTGAGTCTTTACAAACATCAAAGAGATGTCGCAGAACTGGACGCAGACAATGAATTAAAGTCACTCCGAGAGTATATCAAACATTTGAATAAAATGATATTCTCTTCCGATGATCTCATTCTCACAAATATGAGGACAGAAATTAAAGAACTCTTGAATAAAATCGAAACTCAGATCGGAGTTATCGGTCAAACAAACGCTAAGATCTCTTCTCGATGTGAGTTATTCGGAGCCGTTAAACAGGAAGAAAGAGTGAGCTCTTCTTTCGATGTCATTCTTTTACATTCAGAAAACCTAAAGAGAGCTAAAGATAAAGAACTCAAAGAATTGGAGAAAACGAAAAAACTGCTTAATTTAAGCGATAAGAAAACAGATTTAGAGAGTGATTCCGATAATGAAACGGTTCCTCTGAGACGATCTATTCGTTCGATTTCAACTACAGTTATCCCTAAAATGGTCAGTCATTTATAATAAATCATTTTAGCGCTTAAATAACGTTTATTCAATTGATTTTCTTTTGAATTGGTTTTGAAATGCATTTAAATCTAATGATCGATATTTTAAAGTACTTTTTGAGAAATTTTGTGTTTAAATGTTTTGAAAGTTGTTATAAACTTAACTCTTGTGTTGCTTTTGATTTCGATGACATCTTTTTAGTGCACTCATAGTTTGTATTGAAATTAACAGATAATTATAGAAATTTCGATTTAAATCATTTGTTTAGTTATATTTCGAATGAATTTATTTTTTCTAGAATTCAATTGTCGGCCGAAGAGCCAGTGTTTCATCCATTGAGATATTGTCGGTAAGACTGCATTTAAAACCAATTCATGTAATTCATTGAAACTTTTTTTCACTAAAATTGTCTGAAATATTTATTTTTTTTTTGATTCAATCTTTGAATAAATTATTTCGAATTTTGAAACATTAATCTCTTCATATGTGATGTCATAGAAGTTAATGTAATGAACAATATATAAGAAAAATAGTTAAATAAGTAAACAATAGTTGAATCGAAATATTTATCTCAAATATCGAAATGATCTCTAATTTTAGTGTAAATCAATTTTTCGCCAAATGTTATAAATATTAATATTTATGTTTAATGACAGGTTTAATGAACATTTTCTGAGTAATTGTTTATTTCATAACTTTTCATTGAATGCGTATTCAATGAAAACACTTATGATTTGTTTGGCATTGAATTCAAAACATTTGAGGAAAAGTGTCGGTTATTTTTCATCCAATTGTTTACAAATTATAGGAAATATCTGTAAAAGCAATTCCTATAAAAACATTTTTAGATTAAATTTAATGGAAATCTTATTTAAAGTTAATAATATTTATAATGGCTAAAAGAGCCCATTTCAGGATATACCCCTGGGATCTGAAAACTTCAACAGACCTAGTGCTTGGTTATAGACGTAATGTTAAGGTTTTTAACATCCCAGGGGGTATTTGACAGATTTTTTCCCTCTCAAAGGTATCCTCGAATCCCCTTTTAGCCATTCTTTTAGCCACTGATCTTTAAATGTTTTGGCTTTAATAGTATGTTCGGCAAAGGTCTACTTTGAAAGTCGACTTACAAAGTCTAAGACTCTGAGCGTTCGGCAAAAGACTTGACTTATTGGGTAATAAAAAGCGCCATCTATTTTTTAGAGGGTTCTATTCCTATATATTACAAACGGGAGACTTTGTAAGTCTAGTTCGCCAAAAGTTTTAGATTAGACTTGACTTTGAAAGTCACTGAAATCTCAGGTCTTAGAAAGTCAAGTCTAAGTCTAGTTCGCCAAAGGTTTTTTGGCTCAGACTTTGAAAGTCAGGCCTTTGCCGAACGTACTATTAATGTCTCAATTGTCTTAATCACCATAATAAGTTAATAAGTTATCAAATAATAAACTTCGAGTCATTATAGTAATACAATTTGAGTTAAGGACTATTTGTTCGTATTTGACAATTGATGTCTTCTTTTTAATCTATTCTTTAAATTGAATGCAATTATTTTAGAAAACAAAAGTCTTTAAAATTATTGTCATATTATCTACAAATGTCTTCAATTGTAAGCCATTCATATATTTGACTAAAGGTTTAGTTTTATGTTAGCATTTGATTTCCAGGAAAAGAGAAATTATCAAATGTTTGAATTAATTCTTAAATATATGAAATTATTTGAAATAAAATGGAAATTTAGTTTCGGTTCAAACAAATAAACATTGAATTAAAGAAAGGAATCGCTTTGGGATTCAAAAATAGTACAAAAAAGTATTAATAGTTTTTAATCCAAAATTTGAACTAATTTTAAAACATTTAAAGCATAGTTACTAAAAGTTACTAAAAGTTTTAAGAATATTCTTTTAATTAATTTATTTTTCTATGAATTTTGTATTTGTGGACAATTTTCTCAATAAATTTGTAGTTTTCTATTGTTTTAATTGATTTATGATTTGAATATCAGTAATGAATTCCTAAAAATGATAATAAGTTTGACGTCCACTCAAACAGGGGTTGACTTTATTTATCTGTTGTGTCCCAAATAATTAGAGGTCAAAATACATTTCAAACAAAAGAGCAAAAAATAGGGATTAATCTGAAGAACTACAGAAATTCCATTTTTATTTTCATTTGAAGACCTATTGAAGGCCTAATGAAGGTCTATTGAGGGCCTACTGACCCCTTCTTCCAGATTAAAATGCATTTGTTTACTATTTTGTAGGTTTTTTCTGGAATTTCTATCACTTTCTCGTCGACTATAAAATGAATGAATTCTTTGAAGCAATCATTCATTCGTTCATCAATTCTTTGGATAACTTTTAAACCAAAGAAAACAATATTTTTCAAAAATGAGTCAAAAATTAGTTTTGTTTTCAATCGTTTGTTGTGTTGGTCTTCTTATTCCGCCTCAAATAAGTGGCACCGGAATCATTCATTGGGGAACCAAAGGAGTAGCGGCTGGACTGCGAACCACTGCAGTTAATTCTGTTGCAGCGGCTAAGGGTGTGGGCGCTGGTGTTAAGACAGTGGCCACAACGGGTGCTTTTCTTCCGGCGATCGGCGCTAAGAAAGCGTTACTTTTGGCACCGATAGCTATACCTCTCGCGATCGGTAAGAAAAAGTATTATTACCTTGTTATTCATTGTTATCTTATATGATTGAAAGGTGGCAAGGCACTTTTAGCTGCCAAGTTAGCCCTTCCAATGGCAGTGGGAGCAGCAGTTGGTGCTCCAGTCGGAGCTCTGATCGGCGCTAAAGCGGGAGCTATTAAAGGAGCTCTGATTGGAAAGGCTATATTAGCGGCCAAATTAGCGTTGGCTAAGAAGGCGGCCGCTGCCGGAACTGCAATTGCTTTGAAACCCGTAGTACTGGTCGCTGGAGCTAAAGCTAAAGCAGCCGGAGTTGGACTCGGCTTAATTGCCAAAGGAGTGGCCGCTGCCGGGGCTGTCGCTACGAGAACTGGTGCTTCTATTAGGACTGTTTCGGAAAGAATCAGTAGTTTTACTGATTTTGGTTCACACTTTACTGTTCCTTCTATTAAAATGCCTGAATTACCTGCACTTCCTCTTGTGGCAACTGGAAGAAAAGAACCTACCTCAATTGAATACTCTTTTGTGTAAGCAATTATTTTAACTATGAATTAGGAAAATGTAAACAAATTGATTATTTGAGAATAGAGTGAACGGTCCGCACACCGGATATAAGTCGAAAAAAGCCAGTTTTTATTCCAATAGAAGAAGACGTGAGGCCGCGGCTGATCCTCAACCCCAACAGGGAAATGCCCAACAATTACTACAACTCGTGAGATCACAAAACGCACAGCAATGTCTTCAAAGAGTAATTTGCGAACTGAGCGCAAACCCTAATTCTCACGGAAAGGAAGGAATTAGATTCGGACGATCTCTTATGTAAGCCTTTTCTCTAATTTCTTCGATATTTTCTAATTTAATATTTATCCTAAATTTCAGTTCACTGGAGTCACAAACCGATAGAAGCACTGCCACACAGTATAGACAGGCGGCCACTACTGGTGCTCAGATCCAAAATTCACAACAATGTTCGCAAATCTTCCCGACCTGTGCTTTCCAGTCAAATGAGATCATTAAAATAGGAAACCAAATGATCGGATAAAAGATTTATTAAATCCAAAAAAACTTATATTTTTTATGTAATTAATAATCAAAATATATATTTTTAAAACAAATCATATAAACACTCATTAATTGATTTATAAATAAAATTATTTAAATCTCACTCTTATTGGTTCAATGATTTTAGGAAAATATATGCGATTAAATTTGTCCCTGGTTAGCATTTCAAATATTAGGATCAGAACGTGTCTCCTGAGAAATGCCTTAAAGTCCAATACCTTTTAGTTTATATCCGCGTTAGACATCAATTTTGTCTTTTAATATGAGTTTTGACTCAAAAGAGTTTTGATTTAATTTAAAAACAATTTTTCTGAAAAAATGCTTAAAATTAAATTTTTACTTATTTTGTGTTTATTAATGTTATGCATACAGACATCAGAGGCTATATTTTTGCCGGGAATTATGTTTCCCCTTTTGATTGGAAGGGGTTCGCTGTACGGCATATTCGGACTGATTGGTGTTGGAATGTGTTATTTTTTGGCCGTTCTCTCCCTTTCAAGTATGGATTATTTACACAAAAGAAGACGAGAAAACCTAAATCGCATTCAAACGCTTCAAAATGAACTCATAAACAGTCCTTTTATGGAACGAATTCGTCAAACGATCGATGATTACGATTATTCTGCGCTTCAAAGACTTCGAGACTCAGACTATTATGAGGACAGCGTTCAGAACAGACAAAATTACGACAGAACTGACTTATATTATAATCCTTCAGAATCTTCAATAACTCCAACGCCTGTATATTATCCAAACAAATATAATGGACCGCAATATAAACCACAACACAAACCACAATATCAGAAAGAATATCGACCGCAACAGAGATATAGAGAAAACTATCATGTTAAAAGATATCCTAGCACAAATCGAGATTCATCTGTCATTTATTCAGATTCTTCACAATTACATTACATAAGACGAAGGCCTCCACAAAGACATTACTTTAGGCAAAGACTGAAGCGATCGGTCGATAGAAGAACCCAAAGAATTATAGCACTTCTGAAAAGTGTGTCCAACAATAAATTTATGATATTATGTAAAGAACTTCATTTAATCGGACATAAAATACTTTAAATGAATTTATGACACCTTTTATAATAACTTTAAAATATATTTATTTCAAAATTCATAAACTTTTGACTAAAATTGTGTTTTATTTGAATAAAAATATAATAAAAGTTGAAATGGATTTAAATAAATTAAAAATAGAAATAAGAGTCAAAACACTAAAAATAAATTTAAATAAAAGCTGTTATTTACAGAAAACTGAAATTATCTGAAATTATTCACAATTTGTTCTTTTGTTTGAATAAATTATTCTTTTGATTCCAATTGAAATCTATTGACTCAAAGTTTTATTGTGTCTTCAGTTTAATGTTTTTCTTAAACTTCTCTAATATTTTGATGTTTATATTATCGTCTTTTGAATTACTTCTCAGAGTTGTTCTCTTTTTACGTTTTTTTCTTTTGTCGGCCAAATCGATGTCAGCCTCCAAATCGTCGTAATCTAATATCTCATCCAAGTCTTGCTGTTCAGACAGAGGAACACTACTTTTTATGCCTGACGTTTACAAAAACCAAATTAATAAATAAAGACAATAAATGGTAACAAATATTGAATTATATCTCGAAATCAAAGAAAAACTTTGATAATAAATTTGCTAAAACTAAGACTCAAATCACCGGAAAAACCCAAACGTAAGTATAGTTCAGACTTAGTTTTTATAACTTTTATAATCTTATAAATGAACTCTTAGTGACTAACCTTTGCCGACATAGTCCTGTCCGAGTAATCGCATAATTTGTGTCCAAATAACGAGTTTAAGGACTAAAATTTGAATGAGTGCCAAATATTGGCCCACATTTGGCAAAAGAATAGCATTTGTTGGCAATATTTGACGCGACTGACGAGACAATGACTTTGAGGTCTGTGAGGGATGACCTGAAATCACTCGTATTTTAATTTAGTCTTCAAACAACGGAAAACAGAGTTATAATTAGTTTTTAACTATTTCTTCAAAAGCAGATAATTTTGTGAAAAAACTTACTTTTAATGGTATTTTGAATTTGATGTGAAAGCGATAAACTTAATAATGAATTAAAATAATGATTGAAAACAATTAATTGTAGGAAAAAAGATAAAAGAGTTTTGTTTTTTATTTTCATAATTTATTATTATTTTTGAAACTTTTTTATATATATAAAGAGATAAACGAAACGATTTTTCATTCAAACTATTTATGAAATTAAAATTCTCAAAGAATTTAAATTAAGTGAAAACTAAAAACACTGACCTTAACCCTAACCACTACTGATCTCTCATATAATCTTCTAAACGGAAATACTTTTCTAAAGAGATTTTCATTGCTTTCAGATATTATTAAAACTTAAAAATTTCTTTCTTAGAAGAAATGCCTCAAACCTTTTAAGTTTATTATTAATCTTTCAATTATTTCAAATTCAATCAAAAGAAGTCAATCGTAAAGTGAATTGTAATGAAACGATTGGACTAAAAAATGAACAAAAATCCACAAATATTTAAAACCAAAACTTTTTTAATTTTTTATTTATTCGTTGCAATGAATTTAGTGAATGGAAAGACGTTAAGATCACTTAATAGTACCGGTGGTTATCGTTTAAACAAGTCTCTCAATGTATCAAATGGTCGACCGATTGGCACAAGAGTTGTGTCACCCATTAATAGTCAATCAAAAGTCCCTTCAATCACTTCCTTATCTTCTTTTTATAAATCATCGTTTGCTAATAATATGCGCTATTATTCGCCCCAAACTTATGGAAAGTCAAAGAATAATAACAAAACTTATTTAATTAAATACATATCCCCTACTTCTTCGTCAACTCCTGCGACAACCACTACCACTATTACTACCACTACCACTACTACAACAACAATCCCTAATACCGTCTCATATACAACAACAGTATATCCAACAAAGAGTAGTTTAGATTTAGATTCTAACAAATATGGAAAACCAATGGTTCAGTACTACAGTTCAAACGATGAACACTCAGAAAATATCGCTTTTGATGAGACGCCTGAAAGAGAGTTTCCTTATTATGGAAATGACGAGAGATTCTCGACAAATGACAATGGAGTTGATTACCCCATATCGTCATCTGATTTGGATAACTCTGAAAGGGATTCCTCATCAAGTGATTCAAACCAGACATCTCCTGTTAGAACTGGAACCTGGTTAGGACCTGGTATAGCAGGTCTTATAATTGGAATATTACCAATCACAATTTTAATCGCTTCGATGATTCCGGCAATTGTTTCAATTCCTACGGTTAGTGCCGCAGCCATTGCTAGAAGAAGGAGACAAATATCTGATTTTGAATCCTTCAAAGATGATCAAATCTTGTTCATTTCAAGAGTTTTGGAAATTCTATCAAAATATGGTATCTCGTCATTAGAAGATCCCAAATGTATGGCAGAAATGTTTTGCAGATTTGCTGTCGAAGGAAAGACCGCTAAAAATAATTTAATCCAAACATTTTTTCATTTAATCGATTTGTGAGTTATCTGTTAATCATTTTTTTTAATTTAAATAATTTATATAAAATATATTTCAGAATTGCTAACCGATGGGCCGAATGGATGTCTGTCGATACACTTTTCTATAAAATTAAACAAAATAAATGCGAAAATATCTATAAATGTCTCAGAAAACATTCAAACTCATTCCGATCACTATTAATATCAATGATTAAAAGTTGGAATAAATTTCTAATTAATTATTAGTTTTAATTTGATTTTATTAAATGAAAAATTAAAGATTTTATACAAATTTATAAGAATTTCAAATGAAATAAATGTTTAAAATGTTTAACAATTTTTAAGAGGAAATAAAAACATTAATGAATAGACGTTTGATTAAACTTATCCATCAAAGGCTCAAAGACTTCATCAGATCTTTGGTAATACATATTATTTAAAAGATGAGCGAAATCTTGGTTAAGGATCGTTGTATTAGTTGTAAATTCATTATAATTGTAAGTAGAGTTTGGTTCGATTGTCGTTGAAGTGTCCAAGGTGGTGTCACTCAAGGTGTCATTCAAGGTGAGGTCCAAGAGTGACGGTTCCGTTGTTTCCTCAATGCTTTGATTGTTAGCATAAATGAGTGTCGGCTCTAAAGATGAAATTGTGGTAAGAGTTTGGTTTTGAGGCGATGCAGTCGTTTCTATGAATCAATGAATAAAATTGATTTAAATTTTATATTTATTTTGACATTAATTTATTACGTTTTCGAAACCAATTCAATGGATACGAAAGCATTTGAAAATAGCAATCAATCGATGAATAATTAAAAATTAATAAAACAAAAATTGAAAAAATTGGCGTAAATTTCATTTTAAAAATTATTTTAAATCTATTAAACACTAAATTGAAAAACAACTAAATATTGAAACAAATGGAAAACTAAAGTATTTTTGAGTACTTGAATAGAGAATGAAATAAAATGATGACAAAAAGTGTTAAAGTTTTAGGACTAGTGTTAAGATTGGCGTAAAGGATGTTTCCTTAACATAAGTAGTGACCCATTGGTCAGTGAGGCCGGTGTTGACCTTCATTTGAGTTGAGTTTTAAAATGTGAATAATGGTATCCCCAGGGCTTAAGACAACTAAATGTCAATAAATTCTCAAAAGAAAAAAAACTTTAAGTAAGAAATCATTTTTTGTGGTCTTTTCGACTAAAGGTTTGTCTTTTTCTATTGAATGCGACAATTCTTTGTGAAAATCTGCCTCCAAATGATTTTTGATGGTTTATATTCTTTGGAATTTTTGAATTAATGTTAGTTTTGAGAACTTGATTGACGAGACGTCGTCTTAAAAGCCTTTTTGGCTGAAGATAACTGTTTGGCAGTCGATGAGTGGGATATAAATGTGATGACTGAACGTTGAGCTTATCGTCGTTATAATAGTGGCCGTAATCGCGATTATTCCCATAATTTCCATAATTGATAGGACTTTGACTGCCATTTGAGCCATAATTTTGATTGAAGAGTCGATTCATCGGAGTGTCATTCAATCCATTTGCAAATGAAGTGTTAGACCTCTGGAGAGCGAGTGTTCTATTCCTGATCTGCTGTTCCTTTTCTAACCGAATTCTTAATTTTTCTTCGCGTAGGAATTGTCGCCGGAGTCTGAAGAAGTCTGCCTTCAGTTCAACGAAGTGAAGCATAATTCCTGTTAAGACAAAATCGATTTTCATTTACATTATTTATCGCTCTTTGAATCGATTTGAAGACAAATAATTGATTTTCACCTAAAATAAGAATTATGAGTCCCATAACGAAAATAATTTCCATTAAAGGCATTTGAAAGAGCAATGAAACGGCTAAATATGACAGTCCGCCAAAACCTGTACCTCCAAGTCGTGGTGTTGGTCTCAAGTCACTACTTTTGGTAATTGATTCCAAACTTTTGTTTTTTAGTGTATTATTTGAAGAAAAAATATTGACTTCAATTTCATGCGTGAAAAGTATGTGACAGCTATCCAAAAAAATGAACCAGATAAATATTTGTCGAGAAATAAGCATCATTTCAAAGTGAGGGACAGAGAGATTCCGACTCGAGTTTCTTCAGTTCCACAAAATATTTGTTTTCGTAAGAAATTATTTTCTTATTTTTAGGACAAAATATGAATTTTAGAAAAACGGACGGATCGCTAAGTCATGACATTAGAGACCATTATTTAAGGCATGACTTAAAGATCATTCATTGTGTTTGAAAACTATAGGCGTTAACGAAAACTCTTGTGAGAGGATTGTCAGCAAAACTATAAGGAAGTATTACTTTTAAATTAGTGGCGAATAAGAGACTTAAATAAACGAATTTTTGAATACCGGATACCAAACAATAATTCCCTTTTTCTGTGGAAATGTTGACTAAAACCAACAATTAATCAGTTATTCAAAGATTATTTTCTAATCAATATCTACACTAAAGCTGTTCTTCAAATTAATATAAATTTCTTAAAATCGTATTTAAATTCTAATTTTCAAAGAATTTTCTCATAATTGGAGTCTTTATTAAAGAATTTTGAGGCAAATAATTATAGTCATTAATTTCCCATAAAATGATGGATGAGTTAAGTGTTACAAACTTTTCTAAAGAATGAAATTTGAAATTAAGTGATCAAAATATACAAATGTTTTGAATGATTAAATTGTGCGGAGAAATACTCTTAATAAAGATAGTAATCAAGCGTTGAATCAAAGAAATTAATGAATATTTTTTCTCTTTTAATAATTATTATTAAATGAACTTTTATTTGAGAAAAATGTTTTAAATAAATATCTTTAAAATATAAAAAGAGGATTGAAATGGAGATTATCTATCATTTAATGACTATTAAAATGGATTAGTTTATGATTATAGAGACAGACATTGTTTGCCACAAATAATAAATTATATGTAATTTTAAAGCCTTTCAGTTATTTAACCAAAACTTTTCAGAAACGAAAAGAGTTCCAACTTATCAAACGGAGCGCTACACTTGAATCTGGTTCGACAGTTATCCTGATCATTATTCATTGCTCGTTGAATTCCATTCAAAATGTTGTCGTAGAAACTCTGGTCGTATGAAAGATTCAAAAATCTGTAGTGAAATAAATGAATAAATTATTAATTATTTTAATAATCTTTGAATAAATATGTGCTGAGTCTGAGTCTGAGTCTGACCCCTGTTTTCAATTGGTTTAACTTTAAATATTTGAATTGATTGAACACAATTATTACTTAATAATATAAGATTAATGTAAAACTACAAAAGAACTAAAAAAATGTATCCTGTTTAGTTTTTAAATAATGCAATTAAAGTGATTATCATTTCTATATTAAAATAGGAAAAATTGTAGCCACTAAAAAGTTGCCTTGCTTAATAATAATAATCAAAGAGACCTTGAAAAACTTAGTGTTAAAATTGGAGTCAGAGCTGAGAAAATATGCAAAAGAAAATGTTGTCAATTGTTGTCAATTGTTATATAAACAAAATTACAATAATTTGTTTGTTAACCGAATGAATACTTAATTAAAGTTTTGGTTGAATAGAGAAATGCATTCAATTAATTATAAAATCATAAGTGGAGTCAAATGAGATTATATTTGATTGAATAAAAGCCATTTAAAATCACAATCAATCAATCATTACATCAATTTAATGATTGATTAATCATTTGGTTTCTCATGAATTTAAATCGTCTGAATTCCAAATGAAATGTTATTTCAATTAATTGAGTTTTGATTAAAGCTTTACTTCTCAACGACTACTCAATTCTCACTTAATTTCGAAGTCGTTTAAGACATGTCTTGAGTGAGAATTTTTTCAATTAAAGAACATTTGGCAAAACGCAACCTGCAATTCAAAGAAAGAACCAGAGCATCGTATAGGAGTGTTCCCATCGCTAACCTTAAACTATATATAACCCAATAATTATTTTTATTAATTGAAATTTAATTCTTAATATTATTGAACTCCAATTATATAACACAAGATTAAAGAATAAAAGAAGAAAAGAAGAAAAGGTCATTTTGCACAGAATATCAATTATCCATATTTATATCACAACTAACACACAAATCTATTAAGATGAGCAAGATGGTCCTACTAATATCATATAATATTCTATATTAAAGTTATGAAATAAATGAAAACTTTTGATGAAAATATAATATTATTGATCGACGATATTATGAAGTGAAGAGAAGTGAAGAGAAGTGAAGAGAAATGAAGTGAAGGTGAGAATAGAACTAATCGTAAATCTTTGGAATCATTTCGTGTCAGTTAATAATCGGGAAAAACTTGAATTTTCATCCATTGATTGTTAAGTCGGGTTCGAAATATTGAAAACTGGGTTCACATTAACTCATATTCAAATTGATCGAAGATTTCATAACTTATTATATTTCAATTCATATTATTATTTATTAGATTTCAATCGCTTTTTTAAATGGAAAAACTTAATTAAAAATAATATCAATAGTTGTTTGAATGCAAATAAACTGGTTATACATTCGAGGTATATATGAAAAAATCATATTATAGTTATCTTTGAAAATTAAACTCTTGGAAATGGGATCCAAACTTTGCATAAATTATGAGAGTTTCGGATTAAATGTCTATTTCTTTCTCTCAAATATACGAATTTTTTCAGTGAACTAATAGTTGAGAAGAAAAACAGTCAGATCTCGAGTAAATAAAAAAAGTTACAGCTTTTGGCTCCGGGCAAATACTCAAATGGACTCAAAGTTATGCTAAACTATTGCCTTAAAATACAAAAGAAAAAATTTATTTCGGTATATGTTTTACGGTCTTTGGTTTGGCACTAAAACATGAGTCTTGAGTTCGTTTCCCATTTCTGAGTCACTATTTTATGATCTGATGTAAAGCTATGTTTGAATTCTGATTTACAGAAAAAATTTATAAAAAATACAAAAACAGAAGAAACACAAAATTCTCAATGAATTGACGTTTTATCAAAAAATGGTTCAAAAATGATACAAAAATTCAAATTTTAAACAAAAAACTGAATTTCAATAAGAAATGAGAAAATGAATGACAAAATGAATGACAAAATGAATGACAAAATGAATGACAAAATTTAAAAAATGTTAAAATTTATATAAAAAAGTATTCATTGAATTTCATTGAATCAAAGTATCGATTGAGTGGTAAAACTACTGACACAAGACTTACCCCAATATTTCTTTTAAAGCTTTGTTGAAGAATGTGCCCCCATATAAGTATATCTGAGCGGACTCTCTGTTCTCACAGGAGAGTCTATACAAACAACCGAATTCTTTCTTATTAATGGACCAAATATAAGCTGAAGACCAGCGCTTGTCCTCATCCGAAAAAAATGAGTAATAAATTTGATTGTGAAGTGCCTCAAACGAATCACTTGATTTAAATGACCGGAAATTATTTCTTTCAGGGATTAGTCCATCGGTATTGCGTGGGGGCACACCTCCCAGGTTTGGGTATTTCCAAAATGATATTTTTCCTAAAATTCCGGCGACGATAAGAATTGCTTTGAATATTAATAATATCAAAGCGTTTGTTATATTAAAAGTGAGGACCTGTTGGTTAACAAATGGGATATCATTTATTTAAATCATTCGAGTGTTTCATTTGAGATATATTTTATGCAAAACAAACACAATTTAAACAATACCTCAAAACCAATAATTATCTTAAAAGTCATGCATTCATTCATTCAATTATTTTGTATTATTTTACCTCATTTTACTCAAAAAATGAATTATAGAAAAGAGCCTTTAAGTAGGATATGATAGGATAGGATAGGGTAGGGTTTGATGAGTACTTTATATTATGTTATTATTATTACAAATTAAATGCAAATAAAATAAAATTGAATTTTTTGGTATATATTTTAAGGTCATTGGCTATCCCTCTATCTCTCTATACCTCCAGAAATATTTCGTTTAACAATAGATTTATTTTTTGCACAAAAAAAGCTTAAAGTAGTTTAGAGATAAAAATCTGTTACTGAGTTTGTAATCAAGAAAATTGTAATTTTGTTCTCACCTGAGATGTAGTGATAGCCCTTTCCATGAATTTAATGGTATCTGATATACCGTTAGTAGCGATTTCTTTATTCCTTGTCTTCAAATCTGATGAATTGGTTGATAAGATTGGATGCAATAAAATACAGAATAAAAACACTTTATTAGAAGACATTTCAATGAATCGATTCTTAAGAACTCTAATAAAAATGTTTTGAAATTTCAAATAAATATTCAAATAGTGTTTCATCCCTTCCGTCCAAATGAATGGTTTATTCATTTATTAACTTAAAGTCAATGAAATTTTATTAAATACTCTATTCTTTTAGGCTTTAAATTCAAATATTATTTACTTTTGGGCCTAACTTTTCGAGTTATAAACCAAATAAAGTAAATGTATAGACATTAGAGCAAAACATTTCCTTTTTTTAAAATAACGTTAAAATTGAAGTCTTGTTTATTTGCAATTTTTATTTCTTCATTTAAACAAATGCTGACAATCAGTGATACCAAAACACTATTTTTATTTACAATTTCTTTAATTTTAATTAAACTTTTCTTTAGTTTTATAGATATTTGGATCTAAATATAAGACATTATAATTTAATATTCAAAGAAAGTCTCTTCAAATTATTAAGTATTTAATACAGATTTAGCCAATGGTTTCGATATGTGGGGGGTTGAAGTCCGAACCAAAAGGGAGGTTCAAAGCAATTTTCAAAATGTGTCAAAAAAAGATACATTCAATATATTTTAGATTCAAGACTTGAGTTTTGAAAATAAAAAAAGAGTTTATTAAAGAAATAATTGAAACCCATTTGAAAGAATGAGTCGTCAAAACATTACTCAAAAAATATATGAATCATATGATATGACTCGTGTCCATACAATGTCCACAACTCTAAACCCTTATACTTCTCTCATACTTTATATTAGAGCCCAAAAGTGCGCTTTTAATTTGCCATCAAAAATGATTTGAATTGATTTGCGAAACGAGTCCTTAAATTTGAGTTTAATTTAATGAAAAGTGATTTTCTATTGAATCCTATATAAAAAGACTTCAAATATAAATATAAAAATAATAATAATTACTATTATCATTATTATTTAATTAGTGTTCAATTTAATCAAAGAAAGTGCTTCTCATAGATGTGTGTCAAACAGATAAAAGTAGCAGAAAAAGTAAGTGGACAGCACTCTGTGCAACACATCATAAGAGGTTTGACATCTTTTCAATTGATTTTTAAGTTTAATTACTAATAATTTTTAACTTAAAGTTAAATTAATAAATATATTTTGAATTAACATTTATTTATAATTTTATTATTATTTATATTTTATTTATAATTTTGAATAATAATTATACAAGTTCATTTTGAAAATTATTTTAGACAATCAAAATTTTATAGAAAAACTACAAAATGAATATTTTTTCAAAACATTTGGTATTTTTCATGTTTTTTATTCCCTCTAATATTTAAATAAAATTTTTATTTAACAATAGAATACAATACAATAACCCTTAAAAGTTGTCTATAAATTATTTGCAGTTAAATAACTTTCTAAAGGTTTTAATGCACCCAAAAGTTATTTAAAATTGAAATAAAATCTTCTAAAATAATATCTATTGAAGTGTTTCGTAATATTATTAAAAATGTGTGCATTTAGTGGTTTCTCTACAAAAAGTTATTTTTCTTCAAAACAATTGTTTAGTTATTATCATAATTTGGACCAAATATTAAACCGAAAAAGCGGTGAATTCACAAAAGTTTGCAATTTTTGATTCAATTTTATGTTTGAAATGATATACATTTAATTCAAAAGAGTCTATAATTTGGGTGACGTTCCGATCAAAAATGAATTCCTTATACAACACTTCTTTTATATGAAAATAGTTGAGAGTTGAGTAGATTTTCAGAAAGAGATGACTTAATATAATTAGCGGTATTTATTAAGGACAGACCCGAAGGCAAAGAACTAAATCCAGTATTCAATTGATAGGAAGGCATTCCTTTCAATATTTCGATGTTATCTCTAAAAGGATAGTTTTCTGATTCATAGACTACAGTTTTTGTTGGGGGCGTGTATTCACTCGTATAAACTGCTGTTGTTTTTCGAGGTACGGGTGGGCTCATAATAATAGTCTTTTCCTTAATAAAAGGCATATTTTCAATAAAAGGTGAAATTGTTTGAACAGAAGAGAGCGGTCTTACAATCAAATTAGTGGTCAGATCTCCATTTGATGCTTGAATTAGAGGTTCTGGTCTTATAATGGGTGAAATGGCATTTGTCAAACAATTAGATAATCCATTTGACATAAAAGGTGTTGACATTGATCCAGATATTCCTCCAGAAAGAGGGGGTAATTTGTTGGGCATAATAGGTGTTGCCATCGATGCAGATATTCCTCCAGAAATAGGGGGTAATCTGTTCGGCATAAGAGGTGTTGAAATTGATGCAGATATACCTCCAGAAATAGGAGGATATCCATTAAACATAAGAGGTGTTGGTATTGATTTAGATATTCCTCCAGGTATTCTGGGTATGAATCTAACCAATTGAGTTACTGGAACTGCTTGAGGTGTAAAGGATCGGGTCGTTTGAATGGTTGGAATCATATTCTGTCGATTGATTTCATTGCTTTTCGTTGTTTTTGGAATTATATTACTTATTATAATTGGATTTCGATTCGGTTGAGAATCAATGAAACGAATTAAAGGAGAGTTTCGATTAATTTCATTACTATTCTCTTGGGTTAAGACTATATTCTTTGTCTCTAAATTTTCGTCAGATCTGACAAAATTTGTCGAACAATTCTCGTGATTTTGTCTTCTGAGTTGAGGTTCGTTTTGCTGTTTAGCATCTGTTTTGTCTTCAATGATGTCATTTTCATTGATAGTTGTAGTAATAGGAGAGGGAAGAAATACAAATACGTTTGGCGTCTGATCTGCAATAGTTTGGGTCGAATGAATCACTTTCGCTGACTTTTGGCCGTCAAATGAGTCGAGAATTCGAGAACTTATGTCATCAGTTTTGTGTCCAATCAATTGTCGGATATTTATATCATACGAATATCTGAACGCCTTTTTTGTCTTCACTCCAATATTTCTATTGTCGTCGAAAACAATACAATTGTTCGGGAATTTCGATGATTTCCTCAGAGGAGGAACAGGAATGTCAGACGAGAGGTCAGAATCGCGTTTCTCATTAAAACAAATACTATTCATACATAAAATCAATGAAAAAAATTGCGAAAACAATATTAATATTTTGGTGTTCGTAAGAGTTATCATTATAAATTGTTCCAAGATCAATTCTAACTATGTTATCAATGTTCAATTAATTTCACTTAAATGAACACAAAATTGGATGAATTTTGAACTAAAAAATAATAACAATAAAAGATATCGAAAGAAATGAAAAACTAATGAAATGAAACAAATGAATGAAAACTAAATCGAATAAAATTTCATTAGTTTTTAATTTTGTTATTTTCAAGGATTAGACCAATTTCTAAGTCATTGCTCTCATATTATTCTAATAAAGTTGAATGACATGAATACCATTGAATTCCACAAAGATTACTATATGTAGAACTAGTTGTCTAAAGTTGTCTTGGTCATTTAATGCTTTTTAAAAGCTATTTATTGAGTTTTTTTTAAATAATTTTCTTTAATTATATTTAGAAATAAATGTTAACTGAATTTTATAATCTTTTTGTTTATAAACATTTTATGCATTAAATTAATTACAGAACAAAACAATTTTAAAAAAATAATTATATAATCAATCAAATGATTGACGGCTTTTAAAGTTTAATAATCGTATTTATCGGTGTCTTTGAGTTTTATCTTCTGAGACATACATTTATAGATATTTTCGCATTTGTTTTGTTTGATTGCATAGAAAAGTGTGTCGACAGACATCCATTTGGCCCATCGGTTAGGAATTCTGAAATATATTTTATATAAAATATTTTAATTAAAAAATGATTAACAGATAACTCACAAATCGATTAAATGAAAAATAATTTTTTGGATTAAATTATTTTTAGCGGTCTTTCCTTCGGCAGCAAATGTGCAAAACATTTCTGTCAGACATTTGGGATCTTCTAATGACGACAATCCATATTTTGAGAGTATTTCTAAAACTCCAGAATTGAGAAATAGTTGGGTATCATTGAAACTAAAGAGACTGAAGTCTGATATTTGTCTCTTTTTTCTTCCGACTGTAGCCGTACTGACTATACCTGGGACAGACATAAACGCCGGTATCATTGATGCCATTAAAATTCCAAGGGGTAGACCTAAACCCAGCAAAAGTCCTGCTACTCCTGGTCCTAACCACCCTGATGACCTGTGCAAAAGTGAATCCCCAGAATATGAATGCTCTGATGACGTCGGATAATGAGATGAATAATGGACGGCTGGATAATAGGCACCACCACCTGTGCCACTGCTATAGAATTTCGATGGAAACCTAACATTACTTCCACTTTCATAGTTCTCAATGTTGTGACCGATTTCTGTTTCTTCCTGAGCACTAAAGGCTGGGACAGGACTAAGACTACTGACTCCTGACTTTATTTTCGAATTTTCATTTGTTGTGGACATCGAAGACAAGTCAGAGCCGTAATACTCATGAATTGGGTATTGTTTATATCGATTTCTATTTGGATAATATACTTTTCTGCTGACCTCTTCATTAGTGTCATAATAAGTGGGCTCTTCCTCTTCGTCTGGATTTTCCTCATAATTAAAATGTTCGGAGTGTTTGTCATTTGGATTATATGATTGACTATAAGTCTGTCCGCCTTCACTATATTCTGGTTGTGAACCACTACCAGAGTATTCATTCAAACGATTATTAATTTTTTTAGGTGAAGGGGTTGTAGAGGTTGTGCTCGAAGTTGTACTGGAAGTTGAAGGGCTCGGATATACGTATGCAAAAGAATTTGTTTTATGATTCTTTGGGTTTGTCTTCCCATAAGTTTCGGGCGAATAATAAAACATATTATCAGCTGAAGAAGACTGAGAAGGAGAAGAAGAAGAAGAAGAAGAAGAAGAAGAGGATGAGCTCGAAGTGACTTTTGACTTGTTATCAGTGGGCGACGAAACCATTGTATCGATCGGTCTATGATTTAAAGCATTGAGTGAATCGAAATAGTTTGGGTCAAACTGTAGACTCCATTCAGATTCTCGAGAGTCAGAGTCAATAGAATCAGAATAAGTATCAGAATCTGAGGTCACATCACTTTTGGCGCTCACTTTTGTTGAGTTAATTGGCT
This sequence comes from Galumna obvia, assembly GCA_034695785.1. Lineage (NCBI taxonomy): Eukaryota > Metazoa > Arthropoda > Arachnida > Sarcoptiformes > Galumnidae > Galumna > Galumna obvia. The sequence goes on from JAQFZM010000020.1 coordinate 21,840, forward strand.
TTTGATTATTATTATTGCGTTCATTGAATGCATGCAAAGCATTGCGACCAACAGTTATCGTACGTAAGTTTTGCTTCACTGGAATATAGCCTCCGGTCCTATTACTTGATCTGAAAGGTTTCCCACTCACTATATTTATTCTGAGTGACAGATAAATAAATAGTAAAGCAGTTATAGCTCGAAATGACCCCCGATTTCCATCCATTTGTGAGTCGATTACGTAATGAGAGTCACTTTTTTCAAATTTATTTCATAAGTCTTTCATTCAGTAGTTTTTATCTCAAAGTAATCAAAAGATAAGTAGATTTGACTTCAATTCACACCAATAGAGCAAAAACCCATTCAAAGTGTGAGAAATTTCTCACATCAAAAACATAATGAGTTTAATTTGTTTCTATTGTAGGCTTAATAACAAAATAAGTATATTAGTGGTAAAGTAGTCCCTTTACGTCCCTTTACACTAGAGCTCCCACTTATCCAATTAGTCGTACCAGTGATGAAATCAGACGGAGTTTCCAATACATCATTTACTGATCATTACTTCTTGTGTTAATCACTGAAATCGATTCAATTCACTCGAAGACAACTAATTTATAAATTTGTGTTAACTGTCAGAAGAAATACTTAAATCTTTGATAACATTTAAGGTTTAGGAAAACATTTGATTCAGTCTTAACATAACGATAACGTTTGGGACAAATTGTTGACTTCCAGACAATGATTTTTTGAATGACATGAGTTAAACTGTATGTCGATGTTAATGATAAGTGGACATATGGGTAGAGCGATGGTGTCTTTTATATAGAGACCTAGATTCAACCATTTGAGTCATCTTTGGTAAAGGAAGGAATGCTTGACTTTCAGTCATGTCTCCTATTTTATCAAATTATATAAAAGCCGTCATCTTTTGAATCAAATGTTTGGAGAGACAAACAGGTATTGTGTCGATCCATAGCATCAAATGACTCGATACCAGAGATAGGGGTCACCATTTCTCAAAGGATGCGTTTCATATCCTTCGCCTTTTGTGATTTGATCTTCTCATCCATAACTTCTTTTCTTCTTTTCTATTATACCTCGACTTTGAATGAATCCTCTGTTTTATGCAAATAACAAATGCTTTTCATTGAGACAAACATTTTATGAATTATGTTATTTGATTCACATTTTGGTCAAAGAAGTAGAGCCTAATATTTAAATGATACGAATCTGGTTTACTATTATGACTCCCATTTGCGGATGTGATCCGATCTCAAGGAGTCGTTACACACTTTTTCTATTGTTATCAATAATTCGAGCATTAATTCAAAAAACAATTTATATAAAATTGAATTAATTTTATAATATTTAATGAAAACTAAACGAAATAAAATAAAAACTTTTCTTATTTTTTCTCAAATCTATCACTTATTGTAAGAAATTTTGAATTTTTGTTTGAGAATTTTCAATGAAGCATGATACTTTCATACATTGATACTTTGGTGCATGGTGCAAGGTGCAATGTACACTTTGCATTGTACATGAAAATTGTGCATGATACAATACAATTTATATAAAAATGTTCGTTTCACTTATCTCTACGATAATAATATCTTTAAATAATAATATGTCTTACAGTTAGAGTTAGTTTGATTAAATGATCAAGATCAATATAGACAACTCTACACAACTATAGACAACTATATTCTCATCAGAAAAGTAAACTTAATCTCTAATTTCTTGTGAAAATAATTAGTCTTACAAACTATAGATATCTGATCTAGGACCAATTAAGGTTTCAAACTTAACCAGTACATGAATCTAAATTAACTTAGCATTGAACTAATACTTTCTAGTTATAATCTTGTTCAATAATAAGCTCCTTTAATTTCTTTTCCCTGTCTGAAAAGTTTTTTCAAAGATCCTTTATCTCATTTGTGGTTAACAATTATAATCTCCAATTATTTTCCTAAACCTTTATTTTTAAATTTTAATTTTGTTATACCTTGATCATCTCAAAGATAGTGATGAAATTTTCAATAACTTTCAATAATTTTCAATGATTTTGTCTTTAAATTATAAACAAAAAACGTGAATATCATAGAGAAGTTGCAGTTCTATAGACCTTTCAATTCATTGATTCCTAATTACAAACATTTCTGTGTTGTTATCATTTTGTTGCCATTTAATTACCAATTGAATCCATTTGTACTTGGTAATTTGGTATTTTAAAAATAATCTGCAAAATTTGTAAAAAATTTGATCCTTAATTGTTTGCACTCTTACAGAGTATTTAAAGTGTTTATCAATGATTTGTTCCGGACTTAACTTACAAGAAATGATAAATTATTTAATGTGTTTTGAAATGAAGACTTCGAGCAAATGAGGAGTACTTTCGTAAGAGATTTGTCGAGTTTTTCAAATGAGATCTTAAGTGGAGACGAGTTTAATGTGTTATCGCTTTAAAACTCATTTAAATTAATGTCGAATTAGAGTTAAGTTAAAGTCAGTGCAAATCTTTGCCTTCAATTAATTAATGTTATAATAATTTTGATGTCATTAAGTATTTTCAGTTAAAGAATGACCTCTTGTGTGAACACAAAACTCTGAAAAAAGATTATAATCCCATTTGTTTACAATTTAAGAGCAGTTTTTGCTAAATTAATGAACAAAATTTAAAAGAATATAGAAATGAGAAAAAAGATTCTTATCTTTGATTGACAATAGAAAAATGATCCGACACTTATTAAAATAGTTTACATTCTCTTCTTTTCTCTATTTTGCATTTCTTTGAAATTAGTTACAAATAAGAGAATAACTATTTGTTTATCTTTGTTTTAATCACTCAATTTAGAGACAGAAATGCTTTTATCCTAACCTCTGATAGCCGTTCAATAGTGAGAATCCGATTTCAAGGAATTCCAATTAAAATAGATTTTCAAAAAATATTTTGTTGAACACATTATTTAAGGCAAACATTTGAAATTGATTTAATCTCAACATATTTTTCTATTTTTTGTTAACAATAATCCTTAAATATGTTTAAAAATTAACTAATTATTTTAATTACAAATATTAAGAACACAATTATTAATATAATAAATACATTTATGGTTCAAATCTTTTGATTTGAATGTGATATCGATTTGAATAATCTTGGGATTTGATCCGTTGAGAAAATGACACTTTTCCTTTTGAAAGTTTGATTAATGATTAAAACAATACTTTCATATTTAGAGTAAAAATAAATAGAGTCTTACACTAAATAACGATAATTAAAATAAAGAATATTCTTAAATATTTATACTTTAAATATAATAAATATTATATAATTAATAGACCCAGGATATGTTCTCACTTAGGTTAGGTTAAGGTCAAGGTTAAGGTTAAGGTTAGGCTAAAGTTAAGTTTAGGTTAGGGAACACCCCTGGCCTATTTTATATTATTCAATATTTATTATATCTAATTATATATTTCCAGGGATGGCAAAAGACCGAGGTCCAAGGGGGGTATAAGGGGGTATTTTTGTCCGAGCTAAGTATGAAAATGACCCAAAATTGCTTAAAAACACATAAAACATCAATTTTAAGGTTTTTTCTGCATTATGTGACTTTATTTAGTCATATTTTAACGCATTTTATCAAAAATAATGAAAAAACTGAGAATTTTCTGCAAAAAAGGCAATTTTGTAAAAACTTAAAAATTTTAGAGGACCAAAATTTGAGCGTAAAAGCATGATTTTTGATGATTTTATTCATTTATTGAGGTTTTACTTTAACTTTCTTCAAATTTCTGCCATATTTTGATTTTTTTTCTCTTTTTTGGCTAATTTTACGATTTCCCCCCTCTTTTTTCCTCTCTTTCTCTAGGGGGAGGGGGGGTCCTCTAAGAGGGGGTATTTTTCATATTTTTGGCTCCAAGGGGGGTTTTCCGGAATACCCCCCTATTTGCCATCCCTGATATTTCTATTATATATTCGTTATTTCATTATTATTAAATGGATCCAAATAAGTAAACTAGCATAATTTATTAAAAATAATCTTTAAAAGTAAATTTGTGTAAAGAATTTTCAATTTTTAACGAAATCAATAAAATGAAAGATATTGAAAATGAACAAGCTCTTTAATGTCTAAAATAATCCTTTATTTTATTTTATGAATTTAAATCATATTAGTTTTTATATATAACAAGAACTTTTGACTCATTCCTCGTGGATCTCATAAATTAATGTTTAGTTATGTCTGAATTGTTTTAATTTAATTTAATAGCCATCAAATGAGTTAATTTGATAATTAAGTCATTTATTTGATTTTATTGTTGTATTTAATTGCAATCATTTTGTAATTTAATTATTTCTTTAAACTAATTTATAAAAAATTAATTAATGAATCGATTGATCGGTTAATTTAATCCTCGATTACACACGTCTTTAGAAATAACGAAGTCATTAGCATAGAGTCTAATAAATTGAATACAATTTTTAGGTTCAAAACCTGTTTCAGCCCTTTTTAGACCAATTTTGTTGGTCTTAACTTGCTACTTCCAAAATCATGAGTTCAATTCGTTATAACCCTAAGTCATCCATGTATTCTCTATGGGTGGCAAAAGTTCAAGTACGCTAATGTTAGCGTATTTTGGAAATAGCTAGTCTTAACTTAGAAGTACAGTGCGTCTAACTAGCCTAACTGAATTAAACAATCTTGGTCTTAAATTAAAGGTTATATTATCTAGATAATTTTACTATAAAATTTTTCGGCGTCCCATCATTAGAAAACTAAATATTATTAAATTAAATTTAGAGTTTGAAAGTTGAAATCAAATTATAAAGCATTAAATTTATCTTCAGATTGAACATGAATATACATATATATGAAATTAGTCAAGTACATTAAACTATGAGAAAATCAAAAGATTTAAAGTTTATATTTAGTGCTTTACCACGTTGCTTCAAGCTTTCAAACTCTAAATATAAATAAATTATATTAAGTTTTCTAATGATGGGACGCTGAAAATTTTTATCGTAAAATGATCTAGATAATATAACCTTTAATTTAAGACCAGGATTGTTTAAATCAGTTAGGCTAGCTAGACGCACTGTACTTCTTAGATTCGGAACTTTTATGAACTTAAAGTGCGCGCTTGAAAACATGAACAATAATTAATAGTCATTGGTCAGTATCTTTTCATAATAGAGTTTGATCATGATATACCGTATACTCAGGGTGAAATATTTGAATTGACTAATTATAAAAGGGATTATTTTTCAATGAACTTGGTTATATTATTTAGGAATGAGAAAAAAAGCCTGAAATAAGCCTAAAGTTGCGAATGGAAGTCTTAACCAATGTTTCATTTATTCTCTGATAAAAGACTTTTTTGAAAAATGAATTTAATAGGAAGTCATTCAAATAAAAACCACTTTTAAAGCGATTTTTCTAAAATGTTTGAAATAAGGAAATATATTTTCATAATTCAATTAAACTTTAATTCTATTAAACATTTAAAAGGATCTATTGGTTAGAGTTTGACTCTAAAAGTGCCCAAAACCAGAGGACTATAGAATTATTCGTTTATAATTTGAGGAATAAATCAATGATTAGATTAACATAAGAATTGATTTGATTAGTCCATAGAATAGTGATTAGCACTGAATTCATGATTAAATGTTTTTAAAGTATCAAATGTTTTCAATCAAAAGCTCATTAAAAAGCCATAATTAAGGTTTGCTTTACATAATGATCTAAAATACGGCACACAAACAGATTTTAGGACCAAAAACTTGTGCAATAAATTCTGTTCTCATCATTAACTTCATCGCTAATAGACTTTAGGCTGAAAAATAAGAAAAGAAACTAGCTAAACTTCTAATTAAATATTTTTGTGCTGAGATATGACAGAACCGTCACTTCCGAAAATTAGATAATTTTTGTCTCACAAGTTCTCCAAAATGATAACCTTGCTCATTTATTGTGATCATAAAACTGAATTTTTATTTATATTTTTGAAAATATTTTTAAGTTTTCATTTTTAAGAGTAAAATAAATTTAATTTAAGTTTAATATATATTTGTCTAGGTTAATTCCTTCAAATTCTGATTAATTATAGCAAGTATCAATTATCGCTACAATGTTAAGTTCGTTTTTTATATTTAATGATATAATGTTTGATATTTTTTGAATTTATTCTGAGTATTATGTCTTCAAAACCATTAGTTTTAAAAAGAATTAAAAATTTAAATTTAATGAATAATTTCTTTTGAGCCAAAACTTCATAATAATTGCTTTCTTATAAATAGTGATGTGAGAGGTTTCCTCCCATTTGACCGAAACCGCTATTTATTAGATAATGGGATAAAATTAATGTAAAATTTATTGATTCAAAATATTATAAATTATTATTCGATAAAATAACGATTTGTTTTAAGATATTTTAAACTAATATTATTATTATTTCTTAGTTAACCTTTAAATCATTATTGAGTGAAACGGGACATAAAACATAACACATAACAGATAACACTCTTCTTGTAAATGTGTTTCGGCCAAAAGGGATGGAAACCCTGAAGAAGAAAATTAAGATCCGGAGAATAATGAATCGAATGGTATTTCAAGCACTTTATGATTGATTGACTCATTTGCATAAATTGTGAATAAATTCAAATTCAAAGCAAACTTTTCATTGATTATTGTCTCACATATTCTTCAGACAATAAAATCAATTCTAGTGTTTAACCTCTTCTCTCATTTATTTATTTTGTGAATCAATTTTAATATTTTGATTTTCAATTTTACTTATATTTACTTAACAATTAAACTAATCAACAATTCTATTCGCGAATCTTTTGAGTGATGATCAAGGAAATTACCTTGATAATAAATAACACAATGAAAATTGAATTTCATTGTCGTATTTTTTAAATTATTTTATTTAATTGTTTTACACAAAACTTTTATAACTAATCTTTTAATTTTGAGAGAAAAATCTATTACACGCACAGTACCATATCATATTACCTTGCTCAGTTGTAGCAAATCAGTGCTGAAATAAAGTAATTTTAATTAAAGTAAACATTTAATAATGATTTTAAGCCATTTTTGTTGTTAAAAGAGTTTTAAATTTTAAACATTTAATAGTTTTTCTAACTATTGAAGTGTGAAAATTAAGTTTTTATCTAAATTTTAACAAAACTATTGTTTCTTTGAATCAATTCATTTCTTATAAGTCAAGAACTAAATAAAACAAAGTATGGGCTTATCTTGTGTTTTCTTATATGATTTTATGAGTAATTTATTTAATGAAATCATAAAATAACGATAATTTTACATTAAAAGTCAATGATTTCTAATTTATACAAGATATGAACTAGGTAATGTTGAATCCAATCATTAGTGGTATTAACAAACTGACTGTAAAGACTAACAAATTTTTAAAAGCCTTAAATTTTTATTAATTGATTGAAACACTTATCATGTCTTCAATCAATAAATTTTTATCTTTTTTTAAAATATTGAAAACATAAAAATAAAAGAATTTGAATTAATTGCATTTATGGGCTATATTTAGGTTATCAAGTTATTTGAACAAGCAAGTTTATTACATTTTTAAACAAGTTAAATCTCGTAAATAAAAATAATGAGAGAATGGTTTGTGGGTGGAATCTTAAAATATGTGAATTCCTTTCAGTTAAATATGATTTGTATTTAACCGAAAGAATAATTTGAGTCAATTTATTCTAAAATGTATTTCTATTGGTTTACTCCAATTCAAGTGATTATTATTATTATATGATTTTTAATTTGAGAAATGATTCACTTCTAAAAGTATTGTATGAACACAAGAAAGTCATGTTTTTGAGGCTTAAAATTCAATCACTAAATATTATAATAATTCTGATAAACAAAACGCAAATTCATTAAAATTCAAGCCGTCGGCTAAACAGACAATCATAGGAGTCAGTGGTGCTGAACGCTTACCTAAACATATATCGCACAGAATATAATTTAAGTATTAAGTATAAAGCCTTCGCTGACAATATAATGCAAAACCAGATTTGTATTCACATAGAAAAGATTGAGTACCAACTGATCAGACCTTAGAACTGACTCTAATTTAGAATTTAATCGAAATTAATAAACGTTTCTAAACATCAAAACAAAAGTTTATTGTTTTTAAGAAATTTATTCATATAATTGATTTTTATTTGAGTTTTGAACTCACGAACTATATTTCATTGCATTTAAGGCTATTTTTGTGGCTTTTCTTAGTTTTTTAGTGAAGAATATTTTAATGATTAAATTTTTTTTATTGAATATTTGTTTTACACGTTTTTCATGAATACTAATTAGGTTTACATATATTTTTTTGCTAGTTTATTCACTTTTCGTGATAAAATATTGATTTATTTAGTATTACAACCGATTTATACTGAAAATTTGATTTAATTAATAATAAAAATATGCCAGATCAAATTTAATTACTCGGACCTTGTTTTAATTGATCATGACTCAAATAAATCAGTCTGGCTTTGATTAAGTCATAAACATCTGTCTTTTGCCGACACTTTTTTTTTAATAAAACTAATTTATGTTTAATAAATATTCATTTGTTTTAAAAACTGAACGCCTGAGCACTCATTCAGTACTCTTTGGGTAATTTCATTCGTCTTTACTTCCATTAAAGAATCAATTTTTAAACGGAATGTCATTTACTTTCTTTGAAATTTACAATTTTTCCAATATTTGAGTTAAGGTAAATTTACCCGAAAAGCAATTTAAAGTAATTCTGTCAATTGTGTCGACTCAATGTTTTGAATGCAATTCTTAATATTTTCCTATTTTTGTGTTTTTCTTAATATTCTTTATATTTGTTTTTACAGTTTTTTCCCGAAAATATATTTATTTTTCCGCGAAATAACTTTAAGACAGATTTGTTTTTGATATTTGTATCAGAAAAGGATTTATTATAAAAAACAATAAATAAAGAACTGATATCTTATATGAAATTTATTTTGTTTGCTTATTATTTCACGGACTATAAGAATAGGGCTGACCTTTATTTGGAAATAATGTATCGGAACTATTCGTTCATAAAATAAGACGAAACAATTTATTGGACTTTTGCTCGAATTTAAGTTAAATTTTTATATAAAAATATAAGACTTCGTTTCAAATGTAATTTGAAGTAAAGAAATCTTTTCTTTGATTTCAGTTCAAACAAATTGAATCGAAATTCCGATTGGAATGTAATTTACATAACACTATAGGAAAGGCCTTACTTTATATAATCCTAACTATAGTTTGAAAAGATTTGATGAAAATATCAGAAAATATACTTTGATTGCATTAAAGCGGTTATCGCCCGAAGCTATGGTTCACAACCGAGACAATGATAACATTGAAATTATATCATTTCCAGTTTTTCACTGCTCTCTGAATAGATTTGAAGGCTATCCCTACCGTAGTTACAAAACAGCATTTTATATAAACTTTTCCATTATATTCACATTTCTATTATTTATAATTTTATTTCTTTTTTAATCTTCTTTTGCTTTATTTGTTGTTTTGTGTGGTTTTCAAGAGTCAGACAGAAATCGTTATTAGAATGTGAACTGAATTTTTAATAAGAAATGATCCGTTTTATTATCTCTTAAATATTTGAACAAAACTTTCAAATCATAGTTAATATTAAACTCAAAAATAAATTTAATTTAGCGTTTGATCGCTATTTATATTTGTTATGAATAAATGATTGATTTATTAGTTCTTAGGTTTGGCTGTCATTAATAATCTTCAGAAAAAAAACCGATGACTGCCGTCCAGAGAACAAATACACTCAAACCTCTTTAGTAGTCTCAGCTCTAAACAGTAGAATTTGGTCTCAAAGCTTTTTATTATTAATATTAACACTAAATATTTGCATTATATTCATATAAATTGAGTTTTTGATGTTCTCATAGATCTAAAGTTAAATATAATTATGAATATAATTTATTTTCCACTGTTTTTCGACTCAAACAAAGATTGCGATAAGTTTTTACTTATTCTTTTTAAGATCAAATAACTAACACAACCAGTGATTGGCAGTTATTTTATTGCTGGTTTATTGCTTGCTGCTTTATTCGTTATCAGCCCATAAATTGATGAATCATTTCGTGTTTGAAATTATTTAGTCTCTGGTTTTCAGACCATTTTATTTGACTCTCAAAACAAATATATAATGAAATTTAATATTTTTTTTTGTTTTAGAAAATACCGGAAAACATCTGATTTTTATCAGATTTTAATTAATCTATTTTTGTTTAATTATGATTTTTTTGAAAAAGAAAGCGTTAATTAACTCATTGCTTATCGATATCTAATATATAACTCAATTAATTAAAATATTTTTTAATCTTAATATATATTCTTGTAATTCATTATCGGTAGAGAAGTGAAGATAATATCTTGAAATATGACTAAAGTTTTTTTAAGAGATATCTGAGTAAAATTCTTTATCACTAATTTTTCTAAGACGCTTAACTAAAATTTAACATGGTTTTTTTGTTTATAGAATATTAGAGTAAAATTGATTAAATTTTTTCAAACATTAATTAATAATAAAATGAGAGATAATATTCAAAATTTCCTGAGTATTAGTGATTCTATTATTTAAATATTATTTATAATGAAATATATTATATAATAGAATCAAGTTTTCAGTTGATTTATATTCAATTCATGTTTTGTAATATTCATTCATCTGTTCGTCTAAACAGAAAAACCAGAGTCTCCTCGAATTCAATTTCTTTTTTTCTTTGCATTTATTTATAAATTTTTGATTTTATTTATCCATTTTTTTAGATAAAACAAAATAAAAAAGTATTCAATTCAATAGAATTTTTTGTTTCATTAATATTAATGATTTATTATCTAGAGTAAAAAATGATATTTGCAAAAATGTCATTTTTCTTCTGAATATTTTTGTGAAAACATTCCTTTAATGACAGATGTATTCAATTGACAAACATTTGAAGTGAAAATTTTAGATTCAATTCGACTCGAATTTATCATTTCTTTGAGAAAAATATTTTCACAATAAGTCAGAACTTAAACCACATTATTATTGCTTTTATCTTATCTCAACTCAAAACTGAGTTTGAATTTAAGCAAAATTATTATTGCCTTCAATTTGTTGTTGAAAAAAGTGGTCACAAAATAAATTATGCGATGGACGACAATGTCCTCATTACAGGGGGTCAGAATATATTTACAGACAATATGCGGGATACCTTTTTTCTAAGAAACTTAAAGTTTGACCTCTTCTCGAGTCAGTTTTTAAAATATTCTGAATACTTTTTATAATTTTGTAATAAATTTAAATACAAAATATAAGAATCGATAAAATTTTAATTTCTATCTTGATTGAATTGGTTCTAGTCCTTTTTTCAATTTTGCTAGATAATAAACTGATAATAAACTATAATATTTAAATATTGATTTTGAAACTAAAAAAATTGATTACTTATTAAAAAATAAAATTCTTATAAATAATTTATTTGAGAAAATAAACTAAACTTTGATATTTTGTAAACAAATTGTGAGAAATTTCAAATTTTATTCTCAGTGTTTGATTGAAAAGAGGGTAATGCCCAACACCTGACCAGACATATGTCATAAAAGTCTAAAAAAAGTTTTAAATTTTTAAACATTTTTAATAAAAAAAATTGAAATTCAAAAAAAAGATTTTTTCTTAAAAACATTTTACAAAATCAAAGTCTGTATCGAAATAATTTGGTCTCAAAAACAATGGTTACAGAAGAGTAACATAAGAGTACTTTAACTAAAAACATGACATTTTGGGAAATATTCTCTAATCATACTATCAATCCATCAAAACTTTTTTGAATTTATTCGAAAAAAATTAAATTTCTTTTCGACATTTTCTGCAATTTTGTTGATAACAAGGGTTTGTTTTTCAGTAAAAATGTGTAAAACTTGTCAGTAATTAATGGCAACAAAACCGGAGTTTTTCGTAAATAATTTTGTTATTTTTTTGTGAAATTTATAAAAATCATTGAGTAAACATAGTTTTTTGCTTGATAAGATATCTTATTAATAAAATTTAAATTCAGGTGCAGAATATAAACGATGTAATTTTGTGGTTAATGTGGTTTTAGTGACAAATGGAGACCATTCTATGCCGACCGTCAGCTCTTTTTCTTTCATAGCAATGATTTTGCGATAAATTTTCTTTACTTTTGAGTTGAAATTGATTTCCATATCTTTTGATTCAAAGATTGGACTCAAAAATAACCAAAACTTTGCATATTTGGTAGTTTCGTGTTCTCTCTATTATAGCTCTTATATAAAAAAGCGTTGAATTAAAATGATTTCAATCATTTGAATGAATCAATAAAATCAAAGGATATAAATGTTTACACAATTTAAGCACAAAAAAGAAAATTACATTTTTATGTCGATATATATATCGAAATATTTTAAATTTAAACTAAAGATTTTCGATTAGATCTAATTTTATTGATATATCCGAGAATTTATGACAACTTAATTTTATTTCTCTCTTTCATTCTTGTGGAACAGCTCGGGTTCAACTCAGGGAGTGTTACCTCTTTTGCATAACATTGAAATGATTGTCAACTTTTTGATAGTTTTGAAGAATAATTGATAAGAGAATGAGATGTTTGGGATTCAATACATAAGTTAATGGTTTAAAATTTTATAGTTTACAAGTTTTGTTATTTTTAGTATCAATTATTTCAGTTCAGCGACCAATTGGTTCATCAAATGATTGAAATTTACAGCATTTTTAGGATTTGTCGAACAGAGTCTTGATTTTTGGCCAATATTTTCAAAGAGAAATCAATTGAAGCGTCAGATAAATCACAAAAACAAAACTCTGAGAATTCTCTAATTTTTTTTTTAATATAAATTATTATTTTTCGGTTTCATAGTTGTAGTGCTATTTTATCTTTAAGTGCACTTAGTTTTAGACAACATAATTGCTTCTCAATTCAATTCGTGTCTTTTCTTAATATTAGTTTTTTTATATAAAAAAAATAATTTTAAATTTTATTTTTTGTCTATTTTTGTGTTTCCGTAGAGAAAGAAATTTTTGTAAAAACAAAATTTTGAATTTTATTTAACCAAAATTCACGAAAAATTCAAACAATGATTACCTGTATTTGATTTAATGTCGACGATATTAAGTCCATAATAAACTTAAGTGTGTGACCTAAAGAGTTGGTTATTCCGATCCTAATTATGTTAATCATAACATTTGAGACAAAATTTTCAGAAATTTTTGTCGGATATTATTATCTCTTCTCAAAGGAAAATGCGCTCAAATATGAATAATTATCGGGAATTATATGAATATTAAAACATTATATAATATAATCGTGAGTCCGGTCAGGGGTTATCTCTCTTTAAATTATATTCAAATATATAAATAAGAGACAAAAAAAATAAAGTAGTGCTCTATTTTCCCACATTATATGTCTTTTATACAATTATTGTTTTCTTCTAAACAAAACACTAAAACTGGTATCTAATGGTATCTAAACATTAATCCAGTGGTCATCTGTGCAGACATCACATTAATAGTGATTTTTGAAGGCATTATTAGTTAAGGCATCGGTTGCTCTGATTTAATAACAACTTTGAGATAGTTTTTATTGTTGTCATTATATTCGTTATAATATGGGTTTGAATGAAGAGATCGAAAAACAATAAGCAGTTTAAGAGTCAATAGTTTTGTTTTTTTTTGTTGAGCGATGTTTAAGAAATGTGTATCACATCTAATATAATGTATTATCGTTTGTAATGAAAACGCGGAAGACTTACAAAAGATATTGCACTACATATGCAAAACGTTTGCACTTGAAAAATATATATATGCTGTGCTGTGCAGTGCTGTGCAGCTAAAATCAGGTAACAGTTGTACAGCTATAGAATAAAGAGAAAGAACTCAAAACTTATAACTCTTATGAGTTCTTTGAGAAGAAAAGGTTAAGGTTTTTCACTTCACGCACTTATGAATCTGTTATCGAATTATGCACGCATTGGATAAGACTCTGTAAAGACAGACACAAGACATCGGCTCACTGTTCAACAGGATTATCATCTAATAAACTAATGTTCACTTTTTTCAAAAGAGTTACACCAATTGACTCACTATTGACTATCTTTTGTTGTCATTATATAATTGGATCTCTTCTAACAATCAATAGTTAACGCATTTTTAGTAAATGACTAATACTTTAAGCTATACTTCAAAATATAAATAATTGCTTTTCTAATCGATAAGTATTTTTATTCACGAAATGGAAAAAAATTCTCATTATTGAAGTCAATTAAAGTGTTGAAGTCAACGACAAACTCTATCTTTAAAGACTTTTTTAGACAAATATAATACCTGTGCCAATGCCTGTGCCAATAGGTTTGCCAATACCTGTGCACATATAATGATAGACTCAATCAATTAATTAAGTGAAAAAATTTAAAGCGAGGAAATCATAATAAATGTGTTTTAATGATTAATAAATTACTTTTACAATAATTCAAATGAAATAAATGAGACCATAACTCTTCCTTATCTAATGTATCCGAAGAAATATTATTTTGACAAAAATGAGTATTTATAACAAAAGTATAAATTTGGAAAAAATGAAAACAATGAGCTCTTCAATTATATATTTAAAAAACCCGAATATAAAGTGTCTTAAGAATAACTTAAATAATAAATATTTTATTGTTGTACTCATTCAACATTCAATATATCAATATATCACTCTTTATATACTTATAAATGTCATAACGATTAGCATTAGTTAACAAAAAAGCAAAACATTTTAAGCATTCATTCAATATTAATTGAAATACTATTTGAAGTCTTAATTAACTTAATTTTGGCGCTTCAGTTCTTATCTAATCAGAGATGGCCAGAGAGGGGAATCTAAATTCACTGTTTGCTAACATTATGATTTCCCCTCATTCCTATCATTAACTTTAATAACTTTAAGAATTCATTTTTCGGTGGATTACTTACAACAAATAATTTGGCATTTTTTGACGAAATCAAAATCATTTAAAATATTATTTTATATTCTTTTCAAAGAAAATATTTATTAAACCTTTTCTTAATTTGAAAAGAAAGGAGTGACCACTGACTGACCACTCACTGATTACCGACTGGCCATCGGCTGACTATCTCTCATAATATTTGCATTTTAGACAAATTTAGGAATATTTTAATAAATAATGTTTAAAATGTGTTAATTAGTTGAGCCTATTCTTGGTTTAGTGCTAACCGACTGCAAAGTACTGAATCATAGCAGCGAGTAATGTCCAAGGTGATACAACAAAAAACAAAAACGCCATTAAGAATGTTCTGAAAATACCCATAAAACTCATCAAAGAAGAAGAAGCAGGGTCAATGGAAAATATATTAGAAATAGGAGAGAACCAACTGCCTCCTGGAGCACCAACTGTGCTCTGAATTGCCTGCACAGGTCTTCCTCCTGGCGAGACCGGCATCGGTGGCGCCCAAATTGCGTTTACATATCCTTGTGTTGATGTGGAGGGTCGGGGAGAAGAGTGACTCACTAAGAAAGTACTCGCAGTCGGCGAATGTGAAGAAGTCTTTATTGGAGTCACAGTAACTAAATTAGACGTCTGTTCGCTCGTCGCTGGACTCGACAACAATGGATGTCCGCTTATAACTACCGGTCTATTGACTGATTGAGATGTCATAGGACTCAAAGAATCAGTTGTTTCTGTAGTTTCCGAACCAAGAGTACTAGTTAACATAAATTCAGGGGATGTTGTGGTCACTATGGGGAACGACCAAGGGGTTGTAGCTGCTGTGTGCCATTTAGTAATTCCGGCCACCATTGGGTAAACTGGGAATTGGGTGGTACTCGTCATTGGGAACACTGGTTTAGGTCTTCCATCTTTCATGGGTACAATTAAATTCTTATGAATTACTGTTGTATTCGGGGGCAGTTTGTGTGGATGTCCACTAATGAAAGGCGGGTCCAATACAGTAATGCCTTCCGAATAGATTTCTTCTGGTGGTCTAATCCTATTGGCGTTGACAGTCATTATTCTTATGGGAGGCCTCTTCTGATGACTAACTGTTGTCATATACGGAGGTTTATAAGTAAAAGATGGCGTCGATGTCATAGTTGAGAGAGTTGTGGGCACTTCTGTAAATATTGGTTTATCTGATTCTGGGATCGAATCCGGAGTTGTGAAGACGAGTGCATATTCAGTGCTCGTAAGCTTTTGTCGGGTAAACATAGGAATTGATTGTTGTTTGTGTTTATGATTACTACTTATAATTATCGGTAAATCATCGGATGCCTGGGATGCGGTCGTTGTCGTATTAGTGGCAGTTTGTGTGGTCTTCGCACTCGAAGATAAGATAGTAGTAGAGAAAGAACTTGTTTTAATCGCTAACGTCGAGGGAGGAGTTGTCGTAGTCGTAGTTTTTTTGCCGGGAAATGGTCTCAAAAACATTGGTCTGTGATTATTGCGCACAAAACTATAGGCTTCGGTAGAGGTCGGAGTTTTCATGGCTGTCACTACTACTGGACTTTTAACACCAGTTCCTGTTATAGTTTGTGGAAACAGTAATTGTGGCGCAAATGTTGGCTTAACTGAAGTTTTGTTTGGCTTCGGTTTATGTATGAGAAGAACACTGTGTGCCAGTTGTAAGTTGTGTGGCGACACATCCATCACATTCAAAGAGGGGGAAAACAATTTGTTAGTGTCCTGAAGATTACTCCTATCCTCGACTTCGCCTAAATCTATGCGATTGTCAGGCATTGAGTCAACATTTTGGTGAATGTCTTCAACTAATGGTGGAGTCGGGTCTGACTTGTGATGGATCACATTATTGAGTATTGCCTGTCGTTCATCGTTTTGAAGAACTGACAGCAGATAATTGTAATTCAGATTATAGTGATCTAAATAAAGGGAATTCACTGATCGATTGTATGCCGTAGAAGTTGTGTGCGATGAGGGGTCAAAACCATTTTGATTAAGCCGTTGTTCAGAGCTTTTTGTCCTTCGATTTCCTTCATTGAGTCCATTAGTGTTACAGTGAATGGGTCGCCATAAAAGCCAAGTTATTACAATCACTTGTAAACAGTATCCGATTCTATGGTTTTACAAAAATGAAAAATCATTCAACTGTTCAAAAATATATGTCTTACAAACTTTTCTTCAATAAACTAGTATATAATGTGCATTCATAAGTAACCAAGAGCTAACACAGCAAACAAGACAACACTCATTCCTTAGCTTTAATTAATATTATAAATATTAAACTTTAAATGTAAACAAATTTCAAGGTTTTAATGAAAATTTTTTAAGAATTTCACAAATAATAAACGATTTGAAACTATTTTAAGTTAAACTTATCAAGGAAAAAAAATCAAAAGTAAAAAATACGAAATAATGACTTAAATTTATGGCGTTTTTTCATAATCATGGTGATTTATGTTTGCGCCCTTGGCTACTTATGCTCAGACAATAGTGTGTGAACTTTATAAGTAGTCTAAGTCTAAGCAATGCAACAAAAATACAAAAAAAAATATATCTTTAAAACCGAAAACATAAAACATTTAATATTATTATTGTTTACTGTATTGTCGTGTAATACAAAACTGAATAAATGTCATTAAATGGCTTTTTATTATTCACACATAAAAAGAGAAGAATAAGAGGACAGAATGGAAGAGAAATTCATGTTTTTTTCAAATAACAATAGTTTTTAGAAATTATATGCATTCCGTCTTTTGATGGAAATCATCGGCAGTTCCTTATATTTAAGTGAATTTAATATATTATTCTTCGACTCATTTAGTTAGCCCTCGCTTTAAACGAAAATATAATCTATTAAAGTCTTTATGAACTTTCAAAAGGAAATAATTAATCTCTTCATAAAATCTTAGGAATAATATATTCTTTCGATTGAAATAATTTTAAATAATTTATTCATCGATAAAATTAATATTTTTTTTCTTATTTTATTCGATTATTTGATTATAGAGTTTTGATATCAATAATAGATAAAATAAGTTAAGCAAATTTGATCTTGCTAATTAAATAAGAAAATGAGAATTCAAAATTCAATTACCTTTGATTGAAAAGTTGGGTCGTAATCACACTTTTAGTTAAATCCATAATGAATTTGAAGATATTATAACTTTTTTGAGCGCACTTTAAATATTAGGAAATATTAAATAAAATACAAATTGTATTATAAAAAGCATTATTTTAGTTAAAAATAAAGTTTAGTTTAGTTTAGATATTAAAGATTTGTTGATCACATTCTCAAAGTTTCAAAAATAAGTTTAATTTAAACTCAGAAGAGATTTGAAGCGATACTAGAGTTGAGTCGATTCTCAATTCATTGAGTCGTTTGACTGAATAGTGAAAAGGGAGTAAAAACTTCTAAAACTTTACGGTAAGAAGTTTTTGATTCCTGACATCTATTATCAAAGCATTTGCTATTTTAAACTAAAAGCCGAACACAACAGTGATTCGAGGACTGAGTGGTCGGACAGGTTTTGCAAAATTGTTACACGAAATTAACACATATATAGATATGCTTTAAATGCTTTACAATTCGTCGGCAGAACTGAAATTGTGTTTCATTTTTTCTCAGGTAATTCGGCGGTGCGCCGGTCAGATGCGCACATTTGACCATGAATTGCAACTATGCTCCAGGTATGTCCCAAACGCACAAACAATCATTCAAACTATGGGCCTATAATTTAATTAAATTCATATTAAATTGAATATTAGAGCACTTTTTATAATAAATAGTTTGAAACTTATGTTCCGGTCCTCTGACTTTTCAGACAATTAATGAGTTTTTCCTTCAAAAACTTCTGGTATTGCAGAGCGCCTACACTTCAGTGTCAACTATAGTTGAGTTGTGAGTTGTGAGTTAGCACAATTTTAAATTTGTAATTAAGGATAACCTTTAAAAAGTTCAACGAAGTTATCCAATCACTGATTGCATCGAATCATAAAATATATTAATTGAATGAAATATAAATCACAGATTAAATAATTATTCGATGTTTACGTCATTTTAGGACTAAAACCCAAAATTTATTTCAAATAAATTAAAGTTTAGGTTTATTCGGATTACTTTATAAATAATTAGAAGAGAAATTAATATTACATTAACTCTAAAATTATTTTCCCTTAAATTTTGTATTAAATTAATGTTTCGGACAATTCATCAAAATTATAGTCAAAACTGATTAGAAAACAACAAAAATTCAAATGAATTTAGTCTTAAAAGAATCTCTGATGTCATAAGAAAATGTTAGATAAAAACGATTAGAGATATGAGTCGTTTGAAGTTAATTTTCAAATCATTTTTTTTCCTAAAATCAAAGCTTTAATAATCCCATGAAATATAAGGCACTGAAAGTTATTCCAATTAATTCATATTTGGCTATAATTAAGGCATAAATTATATTTGAAATTATAATTTCAGTTAATATAAAATCGATTAATGATTTTGATTAGAAGCCAATGAAAGACATATTTATTTTAATGACAGATATTTGGGCCAAAATTGTCAATAAAAGAAATGATTCCAATCTTTGTTTACACACAAATCTTAAAACTGTTAAGGAAAGGAATTCATTAAAATATTCATTCAAAGCCCATCCCTTTTTCGAATAAATTTCTAGTTTTATGTTTTTGTTGAACAATATATCTTTTTGGGGAATATCCAAGTGACCAACAAATTAACTTTAATAATAATATGCTTTTCAATGTTTAGGCAAATGACTCAAACAAACAATAATGGGTTCTAATATTCCTCCCATTTCTGTATTTCTTTATTTATGAATTTCTGTTTCGAATTTTAAATTTAAATCTAAAATTCAAACTAATATTTGAATAATGGTTTAAAAGTGTGCTCACATTTAGTATGAGTGGCACCCCTATAACCTCTACCACCTTTACCACCCCTGACCATCACGAATATACAACATATGAATAGATTGAAAATATAAATAAAAATCATCGGAAAAATCAAAATCTTTTTCTCTTGAATTCAATGACAGTTCGGAAACTCAGAGTTCGGTCTATTAATCATAAAATTTATTGATTTTGAGTGCAAATAATGGGAAAGTCTGTTCACTTGGTTCCCATTCACCGCTAATTTTCATTCAAACAGTATTCCCATAGAATTGTTTGTAATGTAAATAAAATTGAATAATCTTGGCAATCTTGGCAACTCATCAATTAAGTCAGGAGAGAAAAATGCAATTTTATAAAAACTTGTAAACTATGAGAAAACTAACAAAACTAACATATTTTCAATCATTTTGTTTCAATTCATAAGAAATTTCAATTAATTTTAAGACTTCTTTTGCAAATTAAATCCTTTAATAGCTTTTTGAAGCCTTTTTTCAATAATAAAAATGAGAAAAAACTGAATAAAAAATGTTTTTTAAGCATTCAATGAATCCGAAGATTAATGGTTTGCAATAAATGTGTGTTTAGTTTTGAGTCACACTTTAGATGTCACTCATTGGCGTTATTCTCGTTATTCAACAAAAAAGTTTTCCCAATGTTTTCAAACTAATTAAACTATTTTGGATTTGAGGCCTATTTTTTGTCATTTTTTGAAACATTTCTCAGAAAAGGAGTGACTGCTCTATAAATAGTAATTATTATTCAATAATTAAGATTAATGTCTAACCGAAGACAAAAATTAAGGTCTATTTTGCTCTAACTCTAAGAATGAATGACATAAATTCTGGAGAAAATCTAATGATTTAAACGATATGACTGTCCATAACATAAGACTGTTATTAAGGTAAACATCAATAAATTCGAATATTAATGATATTATGATTCAAAGCCTAATAAAAAAATACATGAATTTAGTAAATGTTAACCCATTTTTCTTGTATGAGAAGAAGTGTACAAGTTGATCATGTTATATACTGTTATATACTGATATAATTTCATATATTCTGATATATTGAATAAAATATTTTATAAATTATAGTAAGACGTGCGCTCTTTTCGTCAATTTTGTTGGATTGGAGTTCGTTTTTAGGGGCAAATTATATGACTATTTAATGTAATAAAAATAGATTTTTGAGGTCTCATACTATTGATTAGAATATAAGACTCAGTAGTGGAGTAAAAATTGAAGGAATAATTTTGCTCTGAAGAGCTATTACTAGACATTGGGTTGTATAGAATCGAGTTCTATGTCCGCAATATATTGTCTAAACTACAAACTAGAGTACAGTATAATAACGAAAAAATATTGTATAGAATCGAGAATATAATACAGAATAGATATAATAACAGAGAATATATGTGCAGACATTCTAACACAGAATCGAGTATTTTTATTAGTTGCCAGGGGTTACAACACTTTGGCACAACTTTCACCAGAGTGTCTGCGCCGACACACAAACCGATTGCAGTAGTCGTCGGCAAAACCACCCAAACTTAGTTTGAAAATACTTTGTGTAACGCGTTATTCTGTATATCAATATTAAGACTATACTTTTAGCGCAGGTATACTGAAATGTCTCATCTAATCACTGACAATAGACTGACAATAGACTGACAATAGACTGTCCAAACTTTTTCTTTTTTTGCAAATTAAATCAAAAGCATTGCATTTGTAATACACTGTTAACCACACTTTGGGTTCTGTGGTTTTCACTTCGAATGTGCTTTAAATTGTGTCACTCGTCGTGTGTTTGTGTTATGCAATCGCTGTTTATTATCACTTTTATTGTCAATCATGACATCGGAACTAATGCTATCATTTGTGCTCTTTTGGTCTAATATTGACTCAATAAATATTGAAATCGTTGTTGAATTCGATGCAAACAACTCTTTTCACATCAAATCAATAATCCTCTGAATATTCATTCAATCAATAATTTAATATTGAATTTGTGGTCACTTTTGGTATTCGTCTTTCCTTCACTTTTTTCAACTATTGATCACCGGATCGTTTGACGGGTGTTCTCTACGACACCGTCAGAAAGCATATTAACTAGCATGTTAAGATGCCTGGCGGTCGCAGAGGGCTCGTTGCTCCTCAAAATACTTTTCTCGAGAATATTATTCGGCGCTACAATTCACTACGTAAGTCGTTATCCCAATTCAAACCAAACCCTTATTTGTTTTTTCCAATCAATTAAACTTTTTTTTGAAGAAATTATTATTATTATTATTCTGTACCAAACACTCATTTACTCGCTTTTCATCACATTTCAAACAAAATCACTTTTTATGGCCATTTTATGCCCAATCAGTTCAAATATTTTTGATATTAAAGTTCCTTAAAAAACATAAATGTCTTAATCAGAAAACATTTCAATTATTATTTTGAGAGAAAAGTCTGAGAAATGTATTAAAATATTATTTGAAATTCTATTGAATTACTCGAAACTAAAGTAAACTTAAATGTAATTCAATTTTTTTCATTTGTCTTATTTTCGTTTGTGTTTTGTTGTTCAAAATAAATTGATTTTCTCCTCTTTTCCCTCTTTTTCACATTAATATAATATTTTCTTATATTCCTGTACACAATATTATCAGTTTGTCATAGACTACATTCAAATTCAATTTTCGAATTGAATTTCTTTACAACTTTTTGAACATTCTTTTAGTCTTTTGGTCTTTTGGTGGCATTTCTTCTTTCCTTTGAGTTAAGAATTTATTAATAGAAAGTCAATCAAAGATTCGTCTCATCCTTTCCTACAAAAGGCTAAAATGATTTAATAAAAATCCTATCCTTTAGTAGAGTAACGCCAAAATTAATTCGAGGTTCAACTTTGACCTTTAATCAATCAAGTTTACTCTGCGATCATTTACATAGATTTCATATTTCGAGTATTTCTCTCAAAATTCTAATTATTTTCAAGTCTTGAGTGTGAGAGCAATATTGTACTGTTTGTTTAACACTTTGCATCTTGCATCATTTTTTCCTTTCTCTTAATAGTAGAAAATGTATTGAGAAATAGTGATTCCAAATAAAAGTAAGTTTTGTTAGAAAATTTTTACAACAAAAGTAATTTTCTCTGAATATTATATGAAGTGATTGCAAACAATACAAAAGAGTGTTTTGACATTAATTTATTTACGCCATTCAGTCAATCAATTTATCAGAACTCAGAAGAAAAGCTTATAATAACATATTGTATATAATGTCTCAAACAATAATCTTTATCTGAAATGATATGAAATAATATGAAATGATATGAATTGATATGAAATGATATGAAATGTTACCCAAATTTATTATCGAATAATTGATTGCAGACACAAACCATTGTTTCTATACTTCGATCCAATACTCATAATATCGGTTAACACTTGTATTTGTGTTAAGAATGAAAGAGTGAGAAATTGTTGACTCAATATCTACAGTTTAAAGGAAAAGCATCTTTTCCTCGTTAATATGTTTATTTAAAATTAGTCATCCTGTAAATTGAAAGAAAATTCTTATCATGCTCAACTAACATTATATGCCTTTAAATGATAAAATTCTAAATGCTTCCTACAAAAAATATACCCTTAAGCCAAATCTTATACATTCCTTCTGTCACTCTCTCTCTCTCTCTCTCTCTCTCTCTCTCTCTCTCTCTCTCTCTCTCGAATTCACTCACTTTTACTCTTATCTAAAGTCTAATAAAAAATGTGTTGAGAGTAGAGGTGCAGAGCATTCATCAAAAATTGGACGAAAAAGATTTAAAAACCATTTTAACGAAATGATAGATGAAATCTATGGTCGAGTATAACATAGAAAGAGTGTATAAGCTATCGTCCATTTCAGTAAAGATTCGCATTTTCTTTAGAGAAATCAAAAAACATTTTTTGATTTCAAATTGATTTTATGTAACGAACAAAATGACTATAATTTGAGTCTTCAAAGAGAGCAACGATTGTACTAAAGTTGACACAACATTTTTCTTCAATTGTGGTCAAAAACTATGAAAATATTTTATAACTAAAACTCTGTCAACTTTTTATTAACAATTTTGTTGCCTTCCCTGACCCCAATCCCTTTCCAATCCCTTTCCAATCTCTTTACAATCTTTTGCCCTTTTAATGAAAATTTACTGAAATTAATAAAAAATAAATCTTTTATTATTTAATAATAGTTTTAAATAATGCGATTAAATATTATATTGTCAATACCAGGGTATTTTTCATGAGAATAGTTTATTATAGCATGCTTATTTATAAAATTGATGAGAAGTAGATGTTGTGTTCAATAGTTATTCATTTGCATTATTGAAGACAATTCTAATAAAAGTGGTTTTGAAAGTCATTAATAAAAAGCAATATTTGTGTCGACGTTTTTTAGTAATAAAAATAAAAATGTTGCAAGAATATAATATTAGTCATCTGTTCATTTAAAAAATAAACTTTAAAAGTGATAAAGTTATAGCCAAATATATGCGACAACACCCACGCTATCCATTAGCACATATCTCACCCTTTATTACCCCGGGAATAACTCACAATAGCAAGAATATAGATACAAATATACACGAATAATGAAAAATAGCCAGCAATGGATGATAATAACCATGAATACCCTGGTTATGTCAAGTGTAAATCACTAAAAAAGCTTTTTTAGATTTAATGCAAATATAGAGTTCAGTATTCAGTCAATTGTAACGATTTGTATAAATTTCTTTAGAGAATCACTTATTCTATCATTCAATTCGACTTTATTTCCACAATTGACTGAATTATAAAAGAAGTGATGACCTCATCCAGTCTTCCCTCTATCCTGAGTGGGAAGACTTTATACTTGCTATGAATATGAAAATATGAGAGCTTATCATTTGCACGAATTTTGAATTTAGTAATTATCTTGATATTATTTTAATGAAATAGTTTTGAAACGTGGTCTGTTTACAAAGAATTTAAAGAATTGTACTTAAAATGGTACTTAAAATGGTATCCCTTGACATTCACTAAAAATGTTTTATTATTATTTACTTTTATACCATTCAATGCCATTATTTGGAATTTTTGGCCAATAATTTGATTGCAATTCAATTAATATAAAAGTTTTTCACTTTTTTTGGTATTTTGATTGAAGTCATAATAATATTACGAAATACAAACATAACTTTTAATAGATTCTAATATATCATATAATGCCTTATATGAGTTATAAACGTTATATACCCTTGATTCATTTAACAATACACACAAATATATCATTATATAATTTGTTCAATAATTGATATGATCCAATCAATTCTTGTCTTTCTTATAATGTTAACCTAATGTTGACCTAATATTGACCATTCTGGTATCAAGGTAACAATATAGTGAGACATTCTATTTATAGTTATACTTAAACTCTCAATATATTACAATCTCTTTCTCTCACTCACTAACTCTCTCATTCATTCATTGATTCATTTACCATATTTACTAAAACACTTATATTATCAAGCAAAAATTAGTAAAAAATCGATTAGAATTTTATTTAATCGTCATTTGATGATAAGATTTAATGAAAGGTTTAAATTTTTGTTTAAATTAATTATTTTTAGTTGAATTGCGATCATTACATGTTTTTTTGCTAAAAAAGGCCAAAACAGTTAAGAACTGATATCTTATAATAAAATTTTGGTGATTTTAGTGTTAGATGTAATGGTAGTGGTAGTAGTGGTTACCTCTGAAGATGAGTGGCAAAGTTCTAACCCTAACCTAATAGTATAGTTATAACAGAATTATTGCAATGAATGTAATTGCAGTGAAAGGAGTGTATCGTAGAGTAGACTACAAATAGATTAGTCGATTGCGAGCCATAAATAAAGTTGTGGTCACGTTCTCTAAGATAGAAATGAAGAACTATCGAGAAAGTTATAATGACTATAATAAATTATTTGATCTAGATTACATCTTTGATTAATGTTTACACAAACATAACACGAGTGACACTAAATGTTTATTTACTCCAAAGTTTTAGACTTTATTCAAATCTCAGGACTTTTGGCATATAATTAACATATAAAACAAAATCTATTCCCAAACGTATACTATTCTAATGTAAAAAGGGTTACCATGATTAAATCAACTTTTTGTAGAATCAATTTTGGAAAACACTATTTTTCAGTTCCAAAGTCATGGCTTAAAGACAAACGACACGATATATACTATACTATCATTTCGTAAATTTTGTGAAAAACTATTTAATAAACATTTATTTCAAATAACTGTTCGATAAAGACATTTGCATTAGCTTAATTGTACCTTGCTCAAACCATAATCAAATTTCTTTGATATTAAAATTTCAGGTACATATTATAATTAATTGAATTAGTTTTTTGAGCTGGAACATTTGCCCTATTTTGTCTTCATAAAGATGTTCATTTTTTCATTTAGAAGAGAACCATGGTAACTACTTTTAAAATAACGAATTTTATACGTTTGGAATACTCTCAGGTGAGCTCTACTCTAACATTATGTTAGAGACGACTCCTTTTTAAACAATAATTTCATTTTGTTTATAATCTGAAGTTCACTAAATTCTTTATCAATTGTTGTCAGCTTTTAAAGGATCGATAGATTGTTTCCAAATCAGAGTAAACACAAATCAAACACCATTTCCAATATGTGAATACCTTTGACTTAAAAAAAATCAAAGAATATTCTTTGCAGGGATACCAAAGGGGTTAACCCATTGCTTATAATATATTTTAAAGATGAAATTGAATCATTTGAATTATGACCTAGATTAATTAATGACCTAGATCTATAGCCATTAATTAATCTTTTTATACAATTTGTTGAGAATATAAGAGTCGATATGACTAATATTATGACCAGAGATGACCAAAGGTTTCGACTTTAGGGGATATTTTGCCGATTTTTTGCTACTAGGGGGTATTCCGAAACCCCCCTTTGATCATCCCTGGTATAACTAATATTATAACAAATAAATTATTAGCAATAATAAGGATATTCATCACAAATCATAAAAAATTTATTCCTAAAATGACTCAAATCTTAAAATATTAAAAAAGATTCTAAAAAAGGAGTGTTTTTTGATTATAAAAATGAGTTATCACTCACTTGTTTTGTCAAAAATTATCTGATTTTATAGTGGATGAAAACCTAATCCCAAAGTTTAAGATCTGGACATAAGATTGATTTGTATCAGAAGTCCGTTTTATTCTAAATATTTGAAACAAACCTTAGTTTAAGAATAATATCAAAAATCGTTTGAAAAGTGAAACTTTAGTCCTCTTTAGAAAGAAATTTATGGCTAAATATTTTGAAAGTACTGGAAATCAGTTCAGTCGGAATGATATGTCAAAAACTAACCAAACGTGAAAAGAATTTCCACGTAATGGACACCAAAAACAGAAAATTTAGAAAATATATCGAAATTCCTAACAATACTGATATCGATCTTAAAGTTTTGCAAAAATATAAATTTTAACCATTAATTAGACTTAATATCTCTTTATCTCATTCTTTATAGTCATTCATATAAACTGTGCGTTACTTTCTCTCAAAGCTATACTTTAGCTCTGGAATAGAGTTGTTGTGCATTCTTTGACACCACTTCTGACCAATTCTTTGTGTTCATACATTTTTGAGAGAAAAGCAATTATTTTTCATTTAAGCCCAGAATCGTTTTCACAGCACTTAACACTCATACAGTATTTAGTTTGGTCTCCAACCCCTCACAACTATAAATAAATAAAATTATTTTTATTGAAAATCAAACCAATCATTAATAATAGAAGAATTTTAAGAATAAAAAATTTGTCATGTACATTTCATTAATTTTTTAAATCAATGCTTTAGATTTAATTTTCAAAAATTTCAGCGTATGCTATGAAATATGAGCAAGCACATTAAATTTATTCTTATACAACATTATTTGAATAATTAAATAAGTATTTAACAAAATATTTATAAAATATAAAATGAGTTTTACTTTTGATGATTTAATTTAAACAAAACAATGCAATAGATTTCTCTTAAAGGGCTTCATTTATCTTGATCAATTAGAAGAATAAAAGAAAGACCCTTAGGTTTGTCCTTAAACTTTCTATAACCCGGGAGTGGAAATATGCTTGCTCAAAAGGAACTTTCATAGAAACTTTCTTTGAAAGTTCCTCAATATTCAGATAGAGATTTATCATTCTATTGAGATTCCATTTAATTCTTTCAGAAATATTTTGAGAATTATTTTTCTAAATACATGTTTTTGAATTGAATTGAATTTATTGTCACTTTAAGACGCGATTGATTCAACTAAAGCTGATTTCCAATGAAATCGTCTTAAAATTTAAGGCAAATCTATACCATTTCTATATATATTAATGGACTCTAATATGAAAAATGTTCTAGAATGTTTCTTTTTGAACAATACTAAATGAAAAGCATATATTCTTAAGCACATATCATTTTATCTAGTTTCATTTTCTAATAAATCCTTTAACAATTGTTAGAATGTTTTGAGTTCAACCAAGGAAATTTTATTAGGATATCAGAGTACTCTATAGAAAACGATCCCGAGTAAGTTACAACATTTCGGAGCTCAACATTTCTGACATCTAAACCATTGGTTTTTTATATCAAATAATATTTCGAAACAAAAGATTTTCTCTTTTTTTTGGGAAAATCGGATGTTATTAATCAGTTAAATATAAATTCAGTTAACATAAAACAAAACATTATTTTTAAAGAATGACATTTCTTTGTCAGCAAAATAACCAAGTATTGTTCAAACATTATTCAATTTTATTGACCCATAATTTAGTTATAGAAAGCAAACATTTATACAAAAAATCATTTGATTTTGATGAAATGAGCATGATTATTTTTGTTCTACAAGTTTCTTGTGGTTCAGCAGTTATTTTGATTCTTTTATTAGAAGTTATGTCAACCGATGTTTCAACTCATCAAAGATAAGCCTCTATTCGAAAAGTGTTGCTTTTGAGGTCTGAGATTAAGGGATGTATTACAGCAAAAGTAAATAAATTTAATCCAATGTATCTGAAGTCAGACTCTGTCCGGACTTTGTTTGAACTGAATCTTCTTTTTTAGATTCGATTCATTTAAAGTAAACTCCAAATAAAACGATTCAGAATTACAACAAAAAAAGCTTCAAATGAGAAACTCGAGAATGAAATGCCTTTTCTTTGATTTCCACTCATTTATTAATGACTCGAACCGTTCTATTAGTTTTTTATACCAAATTCTGTTGGGTTTAGATGTAATCTCAACTGAAATTCATTTATAAATTTTTTTCCTTCAATTTTGATTAAACCTTAATATTATCGATAATCAGAACATAATTAAAATTATTTCATTGATTTAATGTTTTTAGAGTTAAATAAATTAACTAAATTAAGAGTTTTGAACTAGATTAAAGGAATGAACCAAACTTATAAATAGGGATTGCCATAGGTTTCGATTCGAACAGAGTTGAGGGCAATTTCAGATAAATGTCTCACAAAAGAGTTATTTCAAAAAGTGCTAAAAATGCTGTTTTAGATTACTTTAAGCTTTTAAAGGATATTTTCTTAAACTTCACAATTTTCATTCAAAAAATAACTAAAGATGTACCATAGCAATTTTAACAGAGAGGCTGGTCGAGGGGATCTTGCTAAATTTTTTCTGTTGAGAGGAATTTTGAAATCACCCCTTTGACAATCCTTGAAATAAAATTTAATTATAAATTTGTGGCCCAATTGAGGCAAATGCGGCCAAAACACCAAATTATAGAGTTTGTAGAGTTCACACAAAATCATAATAAAATATTTATTACAACTAATAATAAATTATTTGTGACTCAACACTCAATTGAACTCCTTTTTAAACTATACGTTATTTTTGAGTATTTATCTTGGTCAAGTTTATCGTTTTAATTCGCCATTTCTATTAATCATATTTTTTTTAATTTGTGTAAAAAGAAGTTTTAATTAATTTTATAAAATATGTGTCTATAAAAAGTAATATTGATTTTCGATGTAAACATTTGTGTTTCGGACATAAGAGACATAACTCTTAAACAATTGAAGAAAATATTTTATTCTTTCAGTAAATATGTTTTGCAAAATAGATTTGTTTAAACAAAGCCATGAATATTAACTGATTGACCTTTAAGTACATGAGTGGACTTATAGTTAGCACTTCATTTCTGACATTTCAAAAGAGGAATAACCATAAAATATGAGTAAAGAAACACTCCATTACTGAATCAAAAATTGTACTTTGCTTAAAAAAGAGCAAAATAAGTTATCCGTGGTAAATGATTCTGAGGTAAACGCAACTGATATTAATTTTTAATTAAAGTTTACTTAATTTCCTTTAATTATTAAGTGATTAATTGTAGAGCCGTTCAAAGAATACAATAGAAATTCTATTATAAAATCCATATTCGGTTAATTGATTGCAGTTTTTCGGTTTCAGGTTTTAATTTTAAACTTTGGGTTTAAAAAATCGTTTTGAAATATCAGAAAATGTAATTTATATTGTACAGAGAATTTAATCTAGCATTTTTGTCTTTTTTTTCATTATCTTGGTAATATTTTCTCTGACTAAGGAAGTGAAGACTTTCTATTGATGTTAATAATCGGTCGCACATTTCAAGTGCTTATATAATAAATAATATAAATATGAGAAATGGTTTCGATTTATGATTTTTTTGCCAGAATTTCATTTATATTTTTACTTAAATATTGCGAATAATATGGACTTTATTTTTGTTGAGAATATTAATGATTTTGAGCCTATTTTCAAAAGTGTTCACAATTTTAAAAGTTATTAAAAAAAGCGTCGAATATATTCGTAATTCAATACTTTATGAAACCCTAAATACCAAAAATAGCAAACAATTCATTTTTTAAGTTAAAAATAATTAAATTGTGATTCAAATAATTCAAGTCTTGCATACAATTTAACGACTAATGACACATAAAATTCGGGATAATTATGATCTTTAGATAAAAAGTTGGCTCAAAAATGACTCATATTTTTTTCAAAAAAATGTGGATAACATTATTTTAGACTATTTTTCGTCTTTTTGTCAAAACCGACAAAAATTTGATTTTATCTCTAAATCCCTTTTAGTTTTATAAGTGTTTCATTCAATTAAAATAGTACCTACCTCCTTTTTCAATTTAATTCTATTCGATGACGTTTTTGTTTAATGAAATAAACCAGAAATTTGTTTCCATTTTATTAATAAAATTATATTAGAATTATGTAAATGTATTTAATTTGAAAAACTGAACATATTTTGAATTAATTGAATTTTTTATGAATTGAATTGTAATTTATGACTATTGCCTCAAATTTATTGTGAATCGATCTCTGCGGACATTTCCACTAAATATATTCATTTGAGATAAGAGACAAAAAGTATGGCCTCTAATTAAATGCAATCAACGATATATTGAAGAGATAATTATCATTCGCTTCGAATTTAACGAACAATTATTTTACTCTTAAATCACTATTTCTTTTCGGTTTAATTGAAATAATTACTTAATTGAGATTATATTCAGAATAATAGTAATCATTTCTCCATAATTTTATGACAATAATTTCTTTTCTTAAAATCCTTCATTTATATCAATGGTGTCCAACCACTCAAACGATGTTCACTTTAAAACCTCTCCTCTAAATTAATATATTTTTTAGGTCTAAACTTAAAATTTTTTATAAAAAATCAAAACATTGAAAAATAACACTTATATACTGAAAACCTAATTATATATTATGTCAAACACTATATATACAGTCGAAGACATGACTATTTGCGTCAGAAAAACCTTTATAACTTTTGACAGCATTATTATATTTTAAAGCGGTTTTCACCCAAATGTTCTAGAATAATTGCATTTTCTGAAAAAATTAACATGCACAAGTTTGTATCAAGATAAATCTATTTTTATCTATATTGTTTAAAATTTGGAAAACATTCAATTTAATTATTCAAATTCCCCTTATTAGGGGACTTTATTTTAAGTTTAATCAAAATATGCTAAGAAACAAAATTGTTTCTTATAAGTTCCTTTATTTAGAAATCACAAAACAATTTGGATTCCATCTTGTTCAGATTTCTATAAGGGTACCCCATAGATATTTTTGCTAAAATCCTAAATTTTCAAATTAGAGTAAGTTTTTTATTTCTAAACCGATTTATTTGATCGTGGTATTATTTTAAAAAGAATCTAGTCTTCTCTATGAGCATTATAAAAACTAGACCATATTGAAAATAATTAAGGTTATAATCTTGAAAAACCACATTTTTGTCTGACCATCACAAAAATTATGTTATCTTAAAAAATGTTTCTTTTTGTTATTTGTTAATAAAATACCACTATACTAGATAATTTTAGTGAAAACCGCTATTAAATCTAACATTTCATTCAAAAGTTATTTAAGTTTTCCTAACGCACATAGTTATGTCCTCGACATTTATGTCCTTTACATTATGTATATTCTCTAAGTACTTACAGTTTTGGGTACTTTTTTAAGTTTGAATAGAAAATAGAAAAGTAGCTAGTTTATTTAGAATTAACATTCTAGTAACACCATAGTTAATTAGAGGAGAATTGGAGGCTTAACTGTCCCACTTTGCACACCACTGAATATTCTCAAACATATTTTCCAAAATTCATTTATTAATTAAGGATTAAATCAAAATAAATTTAGTATTTTTAATACCCATTTGTTTGAAATTCATTTTATTGTTTCTAATTATTTTCGGATTAAATTTAAGAATTTTGTCATTAAATGAAAAAAAATGAAATTTCATTCATTTATTTCAAAAAATTGATGAGAAATTCTTAACGGATTTATTCCATTAAATAAATTAAAGTCAATTTGAGATCACTTTTGTTCTTAAAATAAATTTTTTTTATGTATTTTTAATTCACAATTATTTTATTAAACCCTTTCATATATAAAATAAAGAATGAGTCAAACGATTCAATATTTAATTTATATAAAAATAAGAAAATTTTAAGTCAAATATGAAAATTGTGGTTATTTTGGTTTAAATTTTCTAAACACTTTATAAGACAAATGTTTTATTAAAAATATTTTATTCAAAAGAAATTTTCTGAGAAAGTTTATCGAGGAAATAAAATTTCTTTTGAACAACCCTATTTAGTTACTCACCAAAGTATATACTATCATTTCTAAACTTACAATCAATGACCAGTTCTGTCAACTCTTTCCCCAATTAATGCAACAAATTTATGGTAATCTTACAAATCAATAAATTTGCTAGATATTAAACTGAGTTATGTTGTATGACCTCTACTCATAAACTTTTGTTTAACAGTGGGCTGTTCTCTCATTCTGTTCAGTGAGGAATTGCATAAATACAATAAAATATTAAAATTTAAAATCACGCAAGGTAATAATTATTGTGATTTTTAAAATATTAATAATAGGCTTTTGTTTTAATTTTATATTTTAGTTATTATTATTAGTTAAGAAAATATGAATAATAAGGAAAAACGTTTTAATATTTGCATATATTTGTTGACAAAATAGGCAATTAAACTAGCTATTCACAATACCTAATGGAAATGCTTTGGGGAGGATATATAAGCAAGGTTTTAATTAAATGGCTGTTTAATGATAGGTCAGACACCAGACAAAATAATTCCTTATTTCGTTGAATAATCAATGAATAAATTGACGCAAAAAATGTAATTTCATTATATATTATGAGTCGATTGATATTCTGATTAACAAATTCAATACAAATTCAGTGGCACTTCATTTGACACTTGGGTTTGAATCGATTAAGAAAAAGGAGTAAAAATTCACTGAAGGGTTGTGTGAATTATTTGTTTGCTTTGAAAGTGTTGTTGTGTTCATCCTTTTATAGAGTTAAATGAATGACAAGATAAATATGAAATCACAGCACAATTTACACCTTTTGCTGAGTTAGTGTTAGTTTGGTATGTCTTATGTTTAGTCGTCTGAATGCAAAACTTACTTAACTCCAGGTTTTGCTTTCCTATTGATTCACTCAATTTCCTCTTCTTTAGAATCTCTTTTTCTATAAGTTTAGAGCATTGAATGTATTTGTGAACATTTGATAGCCATAAGGCAATGACATCACCACTACTGCACTTCCAATGTATTTAAAATTTCCGATTTAAGTCTCGGAGGAAAACTTTTTATTCCTTAAGCGATGTATTTAACAGAAAATATTCACAAAATTTAAACTTTTAAGAACTAAATAATAGAATGCAATTAATGATAGCAATTCTACCTTGGTCATACGCATGATATAATATTTACAACCAATGCTTTAGAATAAGATGTGAATGCCTTCCGTTGCTTTTTGAACATAGAATTTGTGTTATGGCAAAAATGGTAAAAAATTTTATTGCAATACAAAAGGGAATGCATTAAAATATAAATGCTTTAAATGGTCTCCAATTTGAATCTCATCTCAAAACTAATCTCTGTTTCAAATCTTTTGTTATAATTTTTCTCCATTTGTTTAATAAAAAATTGCAGTCATTTTATTGAAGGATTTCTTCTTTTTGTGATATTTTCAGTATTTAGTTATTTATTCTGAAATCTCTTATGATTTACTCTTATTTAGATGTTTAGCTAATATTTGATTCATATAAAACGTGACCAACGACTCAAAATATCGCACATATATATCATATACATATCGTATATATCACTCAAAATTTGATTAAAATCTTTTTTTGGGCAAAACTATTTAATAACTTTGTTTCTCATCTCAAGTAATATCTTGAACTGAGAATTTCATATTTTCACTCATTTCACGGAATTCACATTTTCTATGAAATATAGCAAATATTACTCAGAAAATTGATGGAAAATGTGTGCATGGTCATTGTACTAAGCATATATGCATTGTGTGATGATTTGGTTTCTGTATATGTATTAAATGGAGTGCCGTATGTCCTGTATATAGGGAACAGTCGACCGTGAAATGGCAAAGTGGAACAAAAACTAGAATTTGATGTTTGTTTTGTTGAACTATAATTTGCATTACCATAGAAACAATACTACTTATATGGGATTCACTCATTTCAAACCATGTCATGAACTTAACTATGATTTTTAATCAACAATAAAAACCATTTCATTCTATTTCCCAAAGAATTTAGTCTCAAGAATTTCCCAGAACATTTTTTTGTCAAATTCTTCTCTCAGTTAAGACATGGATTCAAAATATTAGTCAACAAAAGAATTTATTTTTGTTAAGTTTACTCAGGTATGACTCGTATGAGGAATAAGGGTTAAACCAACATTCCTCTCAATTACAACTATTCAAAATTGTGTGCATTAGGACAGACCTAAATATTCACAATCATTTCATGGATGGCCTTATGTTTGGACAAATATGTGTCGACACTATTAAGGGACACACCATTAGTTGAAAATTGGAGAACATATTTGCGAGTTATGTTTAATTCAAAAAATTGAACGCTAAGAAAAATAAGGCACTTATTGGGGACGTATCGCACGTCCGCATAAACTATACATTACTCTTATGTCAACATTTGTCGACTTTTTTTTGACTCTTATCTAAATTTTAAATATGTTTCTCATAGTTTTGTTTAGTAAAAGAGTCACACTTTCACCACATCTAATGTTCAGATGATATGACTCTATTAAAAACCAGAGAACAACTCCTACTTCTTGGATATGATTTGAAATCTTATCATTAAATACTTGAGCATGCTTCTTTTCGATACTCATCACATTTTACTAATAGATTTTAATGAACAAACTTTTAACAAATTTAAAAGTTTGAGTAAATTAATCTTTTATACAAAGATTTAAAGCAGAGCACAAAAAATGTGACAAAAAAGTAAAGGTAATCAAATAGCATGGTAAATGAATAGACTTGATTAAGGCTAGCATTGATTCAATTAGTTTTGAGTTTTGTTTCTAAATTCAATGACTTCTCATTTGATTTGAAAAATAGTTTCGTTTGAGAGATCTCTCACTAAAACTGTGTTATCAATGGTTTTGATTAAGAGATGAACTCAAAGAGAAGATGTGATGCAAAGCAATGTTTCTATATATTAGTCTTTGCCATTGGAGACGATAAGAGCACTTGTGATGAAGTCAAACATCAGATTCATTGGCAACTCTTCACTGGTTTCACAACAGATTATCTTTTCTCAGATCGAGTATTGTATTGAACTCCACTTCACTAAACATATCTATCGGTCTATCAATGGATGGCTTTTATCTTCAAATTAAAATCTGTTGACATATTTGGTCGAAATGAGTCCAAATACTGCAAACGGTGTTTGCTTTGCTAATAAAGGACCCGATTCTGTTCGTCTCAGTAGTTATTCAAATACTTTTATTGAATATTGAGATCAACTTTTCATTTATTTGAGTCATTTGTTATTAAATTTATTTTCGACTCAATTCATGTCAAACAATAAATGAAAGGAAATGAAATTCAATACTATTTTTGTGAATAAATTAAATATTTTGATATCATTTCAAAGAATATGTTTGCCTCCAGTCATGACTTTTGTGCACATATTAAGTATGAGATAAGAATATTTGACTTAATTATAAAAATTCAAACAAAGAGATAGAAGTAATTGATTGTAACGACAACTTTTAGTTCAGTTTTAATGACAACACAACTCTTCTCAAAACAATTTCTTATGTATTAAAAGGATTAAACTCTAAAAACAAGGGATTTATTGTCGACATATATTTGTAAGACATCTCCACATCTGTTCCATTAGTTTGTGTCCGATGCAAATGTTAGACAAATTTAATTAAATGCTTATAAAAGCAAATGTTATTCACTAAATGCCTGTTATTTTGATTTCGTGTTTTCAATGAGAGTCCAATCACTGACACAATAGAAGAGATGAACGGATAGTTGCAGACAATGGCAGTCACTGGAAGACTGTTCCCAACATTACTACTGAATCAGTCAAATAATCACCGTTTCAGATGTTATGGTCACTTTGATTGAGTGTTATTTCACTCTTGCTTTTGGGTTATATGAGCTTAAGCTCAGTATAATATTTTAGTATTAACTCCAGTGAATACCAGAGATAAAGGTATCACTAAGAGTATCAAGGACATAATTATATGATGACATCTCCCTGATCAGTTAAATCTGAATTACAAGTTATGTAATGTTTGAAAGAATTGCAGACTCTAAGGAAGGCTTATCCAATAAATCAAATGATCAAGCTAGATTAAAAATATGCAACTCAAACTTTTCAATGTTTGTTCAGAAGAGATGTTGAAGTTAGTTAGTTAGCTAGATACATTTTAGTCAATTAGGAATCAGTTGTCAAAACATTTATTATATGTGAGTATTGATTAAAAGAAATGACATTCACTTCAAACATGTGATCCAAAAGTCTCATCGAAGCGGAAATCAAGTCTCGAATAAATGAGGCGTTTTATACAACAATTTTCAATTGAATTCAATATTCTCTTTGATATAAAATTGGAGCCAAAATATTAGACTTTTATTATAGAGTGAAAGAGAGTGAGAGAAGGGCTAAGAATAATCAATTGAATTCAACAGAATTTAAATCTGAGGAATCTTTCAAATATTACTAAATCAATAAATTTTGTTCACCTTTTCTTCACAGAACAGCATAAATTCCTGTTTCTTAATATTGAAATAGTGTTCCACTGAGAGGTCGATCGTAAAAGAAATGTTTCAGACCTCTAATCAAATCTCTTTCATAAGAATTCAATTAAATTTTATTTGAATTTTAAATCCTAACGAATGATATTCCGCTTAAAATCAAAACAATTTT
Organism: Galumna obvia; assembly: GCA_034695785.1. NCBI lineage: Eukaryota > Metazoa > Arthropoda > Arachnida > Sarcoptiformes > Galumnidae > Galumna > Galumna obvia. The sequence goes on from JAQFZM010000020.1 coordinate 59,653, forward strand.
ATTGAAAGTTTAGTTATCCTAAGATTAAAATAATTAAATGCAATCATTACTTGTTTTAATTGTTTATTTGATAACAAGTTTTGGTAATAAAATGAAACAAATCTACGATTTATTTAAACCAATAGTAGTTTCAAAGATATTTTATTAATCACTTCTAAACACAAAATACTCGTCTCTTCTGAAGGTTTTCCTCATTTTATGAAACATTAAATAAGGATATCTTATGCTGAGCTCTCTATAAAATAAATAAAATACTCTTTTCTGTCAAAAATAGTTAGAATATTATATTTTGGTAATTGTCTTGGACATTTCCTTATAAATGCATTCCATAGAACTAGATTTCAATTAAATTAAATTAGAAACTAAATAATGAATTGAAAAAGTGTTAAATAATGATCGTAAACCAAATAAGAAAATAACCATGGATAAGTTATTTTATTTTGTATAAAGTATATGAAAATATCTCTATAGAGTCTATACTATTTTATTCCATAGAATCTGTAGTATAGAAAGTCTTATAAATTGAAAATTATTAAACTTATCGTCTGATTAAATGCAAGTTTTCTTCATTCAATGTTTCCTTAAACGATAACAACTGACACATCCATTAACTCTGAATATATCATTATTGAGGCTTTGATAAGGAATGCCAGACAAGTGTTGGCTTCACAACCATTTTCTACTAAAAATGGATTCAAATTAATTTTTCTCCTCTTTTTTACCAAAATATAATTATTAGCAAAAAATCCATTGAAATCGTTACTCATTTTTTTCACTTATTTCTAAAGAAAAGCAGAACTCTTTTTTAAGATATAAAAATGAGGGTTAGATCCAAGGTCTTTATCTCAACACAAATATAAGGGTTTGTCCGAAAAATCGTTTCATTTTTTTGTTTTAGAAACTGAAGGCTTGAAATTGTGTGGGAATTAAAGCTTTTTTAATTTCAATCGAAACGTTTTTATGGGGTTTTAGACTTCAAAGAACAGAATTATTTAACGCTTGAATTGTTTCCAAATTCTGTATATAAAACAACTGTTAGTCATCTTTCGATTTATTCGTATTTAAAGCGGTTTTTATTTTAATTCAATTTATCTTTAAAATGATTTTATAGTCTTATAAAACAATATAACTATTCTTCAAAAGACGATTCAAAGCCATTAAATATTTTCCATTTATTTAAGATTTAGTCTAACATTTTGTCCATTGGATTGCATTAAAAGAGGGGGGAATAAACCATTACTATTCGAATCAATCTTTGGGAGTATTATTTCCTATTTATCCGAATATGAAACTCACGATATAATTACTGGAAGCAAATCATATCAATTGAATATCTTTTAATACCTTTAATAATATTATGAAATAAGACTCATAATTTTCTATAATAACAATCAATTTCTCAATGTTTTAACTCTTATATGTTCTCCATTTCAATATTATCTTCATTAGGAATGCCTCTAATCGTGACATCAGATAAAACTTAACTATCATTTAATTTAATGATCAAAATATGACTTTTTCTCAGTTTTTTATAGCATTTTTACCAATTGGTTTGCTTTGATTTTGTTTAAAAAGCAAAGAATTGCAAAATTTGTGACAAACAGTAAATACTCGAACTCTTCAGAAATATATTTATTTTTTCGTTTTGATTCAAATTTTGACATAAATTTGATGAAATCCTTTGAGAATTTGTTATTTTGTTGGTGTTTTTGATGATCTGAAGACAAAGAGATTCTATAAATTGATGGTAAACGAAGAAAATAGAAGAAATTGAGACATTTATTGAATTATATCGTCATAAAAGTGACTCTATTTTTTTGGAAATAGTTTTGTTGATTACTTGTGAATCGGTTTTGAAAGCATATAATTATTGAATAATATTCGAACGATTGTTGTGATGGAGTTGTGATGGAGTTGTCAAGTGTTGAAAATTGAATGAAATTCTGTGCACTTGTGCTGCGATCAGACTAATTATGTGCTGACGAGGGCTTAAGAACAGAGAAAATAACTCATAATTATAGACATAATTAAATAAATTCATATTTTGATTCACGAGTTATTCATTCGCTATTTTAATGCCTTTCGTTTATCATAAATGACATAATAATTGAAGTCTAGAATCGTTAGTTTATTATCTGAAAAATTTGTTACTCAATCGTTCTGAACGACACTTCACTCTGAGATCCCATTCATTTAAATGTTCTGAACTGTATTTAACACCATTTAAGATAAAAAATGCAGATTTGCTTTAAATTCTTTTTATGTCATTTTTAATATTTCATATTATATTCAACTTTTATTACAACTATTGATTGGTTTCACTCGAATTCATCTTTTCTTTCACTAAATTTATTTTATTTTATTTTGTTTTTTGAAAAATTATATAATAACTACTTTTTATATTAATTAAAGTAGAAGTAAAGGAGAGATTAGTTATAACCCGGAGCTAAATACTAATTGAAATAGTTTATTTAATGCCTAATGGAATGCAATGTCACCAAGGCCAAGTCATAATTTAAAGTATATTTTGCTAAACTAGGCTTAAAATTTATATTATCGGAGAAAATTAGTGTAATTTATAGTATTTGTAGTTTTTATAATGTATGCAATTTATATGGAAATTAGTAACAATTGATTATAAATTATAATTTTGGATAATTGTCTTCACTCCGGAATATATTCGTTAAGAAATCTTAAAATATATTATTTATGTTTTCATTGCAAACAATTTTTAATTTATTCTAAGTTGTGTCCACACATTTTTTTTCCTTAAAATTGATTCCTTTTCGTACGCTTTTATCTCAAAAAATGACAATTATTTTAAACTTAGCTTAAAGTAAATATTACTTTGAAAGAGTCAATACAAAACTTATTCCGAATGAACTGTTTATTAACTTAAATAAACTCATTAAAAATCATTACTATTTTTAAAAATGAGTTTAACTCAAATACAATTCAAATATTCGTTGAATTTCAATAGAAATGATAATATTTTTAGAAAATCTTAAAAATATGTCGTAAATCGACAATGAATTCATATTTAGATTTTTAAGCAAACAATACATTACTATAAGTTTAGTCCAAATTATGAATTTAATCCTTTGAATCCATATATTTCTATGGCTAACATATCATAAGGTAACTATGATAGGTTCTTTTGATACTAATATTTTCTTTACAGAAGTTTTGAGTTTGCAAGATATTTTTGACAACAAACTTTGTATTACTTAATAACATGTTATTAATAATTAAATTATTATTAATTATTAAATATAAACAAAAGACAAACAATTTTTCTGTTATATTGTATTGTATTATAAACTTGGAGTAAATGTGTCCGAAGAAGACATTTCAATGTTTACAAAATGAAATGGAATATAATTATACTTAAATATATTATGTAAACATAGAATCTATGTTACATTATATATGAAAATAGTGAGTCACCTAGATTATATACCTTTAGATTTATTTTTATCAGTTTAATTAAATCTCTTGGAAGTTGATATGATAAACGATTGGTTGTTGTAGTACCTAGAGCATTACTAAAATATGCATAAATTTAAAAGCATTAATATAAAAGTAAATATGTTTTTTGACAATCTTTTCACCCAAAATGAATGATTAATTCGTAGTCTTTCGTTCACTAAAAATAGTTTAAATTATATTTTTTTATGTTTTCATTCATTTGAAAAACTGATTCATTTGTTTTAAATTTGCATTTTTATAATACATTAGTCTATAAAATGATGTTTTGCTCTGAAAAATGTTTTTCTTTATAAAATCCAATGAAATACTTTATTTTTATTCATATTTCAGTCTTTTGTTATTAAAATAAATCAAAGATATCAACGAATTGAATGTATTGTATAGAAAATATTGTTATTATTGTTATTACAAACAGAAACTTAATATTTTATTCGAACGTCTGTTCAAAAGAGTGAATCCAAATCTTGAAGTGTCTCTCAACTCATCCCTAAGTTATGCCACAATTATGGCAACAGTCAAAGGGTCGACACATTTAATGGATTTCCTGCATTTTCCAACTGAAATTCAATTTTTTAGAGAAAGCTTCTAGCACAATTTATGAATATTTTTAAGAATAAATTCTGATGTTTTCTCTCATTTTATTTAATAAATAAGGAATCGCTGAAAGCAATTTCATAAAACGATGGAAAACATGACACAGAATAAACTTTTTGTCGTCTGATTTGTTTGCTTCCTATTAGGGTTTAGTCAGTATATTAAGGGTCAGTATAGAGGACCGCCCCTCCACTGTCTTGGTCACCAACAGGGTATGTTAGGGATAGAATTTGTGTGGCTCTTTCTTAGAGTTGGCTTCAAATTGCATCTAAAAGACTAATACATTGGAAGACATAATATCTATTCGTTTGTATGTCGGCTCACCATTACTGGCGGCGCAGATATTTTTAGCTCAAAACAGTGGATCAATGAGAAAGTGATTAAGGAATGGGTGAAAGGAACTCAGACGACATGACTTTACTGTCATTAAATAAAAGAATTTTTTCTTTACAATTGTTTTTAAACGAAAATTTCTATTTTAAAGAACAGAACTTTACTTTTCATAATAACTAAACTATAATTTGAAAAAAGTCTAAATAGAATTGTGATCCCAATATATGCACATATTTTCACTTATATTTTATGATACATTTGGAGAACTGTACTGTACTTTGAATCTATCACTTTATGAGGCATTAAATCTAATCAAATGAGCCGTCGCTGTGTTTGCTATGAGTTCTTCCATTCACTCATAAATTATGAGTATTTCTTATAAGTTCTTCTGAAACACATTTTTGTGTCTTTCGCTAAAACTGGCGATAATTCAGACAAAAGTCAAACAATTTATATTCAATGAAATTATAGTCTAATAATTCAATCTTTCTTTCATTTGAGTCATATTTATAGCATTTCATTTGTAATTTCAGGGTTGCAGTCATTCATCATTTCTTATACTCCAAAAACAAAGACTAAGTTTTGTAAAACAATTTTTTATTTAAATATGAGTCAAACTTTTAAGAACGGAATTCATAGAATTCAAATACCGGTAATTGTTTTAAGTCTTAAGTCAATGCATAAAAGAGTGAATCAAATTATTGGCATATATTAGTTCAAAGATGACTTTTATGCGACATATACTCTGTGAGGCATTACTTGTTTTATGTTATGTTCATCGAAATCATTATTCTCTGAAAAGCATGAGATGCCAGGGATTACAAAACTGTCGGCTTAAGTGCCTATCTATCCATTTCTAGTGCTTTGATGTGTCTCTATGTGTCAACTTTTCTCTAAATCCCTTCTGAAATGACTTTTAATATTTAAACCAATTATATTCAATTTGATCCAAAGGTCTTAAAATCAGAGCTCTTCTTAAGTTAGAAACAAATGATTTATTGTTTAATCAGACCTTCGATTATTAAAAAAAAGCTAAAAGTTTTTTTATCTTGTTTCTTTATTGCTATTTTTAACTAATAAAAAAACTCAATCTATCCTTAGTTTAATTGATTGCCAAATGATTACACAAATATTAAAGAAATGTATAAATAGTTAGGATATTATAGTTCAGCAAAAAAGAAGAAAAATTTGATGAAAAATATTAATAATAAGTTTTATTCGTTTATTTATTATTATATGTATTTCAATATAAATACGACATTATGTTAGGCCTTATGGCTCTAATAATGATCGCAACCAAATGTAGCCAAAGTTATTGGTCATCACTGTCTTAATGGTAAGAGAGGACAGGTTTTGCTACAATACAGGAAGTGTGTTGAGTGACGGACCCCTTAAGGCCACTCAGAATAGTAAACAGTAGTAGCCGTTTGGCTCAGATTTGATCCATTAATTGAGAAAAACTATACACAAAATCAATACAAACGATATTTGAATGATAGTTACCCTCTCACACACTTTCATCAACTTTTTCATGGACTTAGCTTTCAATGGAGTGCTGTGCCGTGCAATACATATTAATATTAGAGCAATTGTGTGAGCCATGCATTTTCCATTTGTCATTAAAGAGCAATAAAAGAATAATAAAGAATAACAACGAATGATCACAATCTTCACAAATTTCTTTAGCATCCCTTCCATCACTTCTATCCCTTCCATTCCTTCCATCAGTTCGTGATTTAATTCACTAAATATTCGTTTCGTTTGAGTTCTAGAATTCAATTATTACTAAAACACATTTACTATAATTTTAATAAATATTTGCTAACATTTTCTAAACTCTTTTGAACCTAAGGTTTGGTTAAGCCTTTAATTCAACGAATTTAACTAAAAATAAAATTAATTCCAAAAAAGTATATTTTCTAAATTCCATTGAAATGAAATAGAAATCCAATCGTTTATAATTAGTTTCAGACAATTTTCATCTTATTTTTTCTTTTTGAGTCGATAAGACTTTTACATACAATTGAAGAATGTATTTGAGTTTGGATTTGAATTTGATTTATTAAAAATATTTTTAGTAATGACTTTAATAAATGTTTTAATCAAAATTAATTCTACTTTTATGAAGAGTAAATGGATTACTTGTGTTTCGTTTCGAGGATAATCTCTGATTTGTTCTTTTAATTACAGCTTTTCTGACTTTTTGTCTTCTTTTTCAGATAATTTGATTGATATGTTGTGATGAGTGGCTAAGAGTTAAACAACCCTTTCATCCAATATGATTGATATTCCGAGAAATTAATGGTTGTGAGAGAGAGAGAGAGAGAGAGAGAGAGAGAGAGAGAGAGAGAGAGAGAGAGAGAGAGAATATTTGTTTGTAATGAGATGAGTGTAGCGATGCAATGAGGGAAAGTACTCTTTCAGGAACTAAAGTAAACATTTAAACTTTCAATTAGATTTTTGTTGAAAAATTTACTTTAACTTTAGCTGAAAACTCAAATGACTTAAATGATACAAATTTGTACAAATCGTTATTTTTTCAATTTTATAAGAATCTTGAAATAACTTTTTTTTTGAAAAATAACTTTCGCTATTTTAGGCTTAAATTTCTTGCATTTCTTTTATTTCATTTGTTTTCAAATAATTATTTTGTATTTAATTGAAATAATGAGATAAAAGTGAATCTAAAATAAAGTCTTTTTCAGTCTTTAGGCTCAGAAGAAGTTTATTTTAATCTGTGGGTTATTTTTAATGGCTTGAAATAACAAGAGATAGCAAATAGAAACTTGAACAAAATGATTGAATCTCTTTTTAAGACAATACTGAATAATGGGATTCACTCTCTAAATAAATGGGTTTTACTTCTGATAGTAATTTACTCAAAATGAAAAAGTTTCCCATTCGTAGCGAAATTCAATTTCTCGGGTTTTATGTGAAGACACAAATTCAGTGAAAACTAAGAAAATATGATAAAATAAGTTCTTGTTTTTCTGTTTTGTGATCCAATTGTTTACTTCTTATATAGTTTTTATTTCATTATTTGTTTTCATCTAATAATAGTATTTCACCATTTTTTGAGTTTGTGTTCAACTGAATACCCAAAAGAGTATACTTTCTTTAAAATGAAATCTCTATTAAAAGGCTATTTATTTGCATATTTTTTGTTAAAATTATTATTGAAAATGTTTTGCTCACAGATGTTATGATACGCTTCAACTCTATATTAACTTATGTCAACTCAAACACCACTTACATCATTAATTGAAGTGATTGCAAGGGGTTAACCATATCCAGAATAAATCAATTGATTTCATTCTTACTTTATTTAGGAAACAATGAGAAACAAAATTGATTTTTTAAAACAGTTTAAATGGATATAAATGAATATTTTGTAGCAAGGTTAAATAATTGTTATATAAGAGTTTTAAATGTAATTATTTACTATTTGTTATTTTAAAAGTAATATTTTATCTTGGATATATCAGGGAAATGTGATATATTTGTCTTAAAGGAAGCCATGAGTTGTTTTAAATTAATTTTTGTCGATCTTTAATGTGTTTAAAGTGTTTTCACTTCTATTAATTCATTTAATAAATTAATTCAAACCTCAAACCGGCATTTATTGACTTAAGCCAAACACCTAATAATCTGAAGTGCATTTATCACTATTTTTTTACAGTATTTCGTCTTAATATTGGTTTTCCTCAGCGGACAGATTGATGTTAGAGATAGAAATCTTATGTGACATTCCCTCGATTTAGTGAAACACTCCTTTTTTAGTAACACAACTGTTATGTTAATCAATACTTTTCAAAGAAGTTATTCTTGTGATTGAAATTCAAAGAAAGACGACATTAAGTATGCATTCATTTTATTTGAATTTCAATTTATATTATTTGTCGGCTATTTTTCATTGGGATTATTGTTGTTCTATTCTATTCTGGAAATTGGAGACATCCCTTACCATTCCTTTTCATCTATTCAATCCAAACAATTACATTTATATTGTCACCAATTGGTTTTACTCATTCTAACTCATTCTAACGGTATTTTCTATTCCTTCTACTTATGTATTGATCTATTGATCCAAAAATTCTTGAATAAAAGCCATAGTTTTTTCTCTTTATGTCTAATCGATACCAAAAATATTAGACTATATATATGGCGTAACTTAACATTCAATTATTATTTCCATTTCATATTCAAAACAAAAATCTATAAATCATTTGACAAATAATTTTCAATAATTTATTTTATTTGTAATCAATAAAGGGGTCAAAATATTCTGTGTTTCAATAATTTAAATGAAACTTATTTTTATGATTATTGATATCTAACGAAAGCACTTATTTTTGCTCATAATATCGTTCGATACGAAACGCATTTATCCAAAAGTTTTACCTAAAATTCTGATGGAATTCGTGCACAAAGAATAAGAACAAACGATTCCTTTTTTGAGTGATTTCGTATTAAAAGTATTGGAAAATTTTTCAAATCTAAAATAATTGATTTCCACTACAATTCCTTTGGAGTTCGAAAAATATTCTCAAAATCCCAAAAGTGATTGAATTCTTATTTGAAATCTTTGACAAAATTTTATCAGAAGTGCCCATCGAATGATCACTACCGACATTACTAACACCATCACTATTACAAACACCTTGAACATTGTTAAACATTGTTACATCTATAGACATAAAAAGCGGTTCCTTTACTTTTTTTGTTTGATTTGGATTTGAATTGAATTTAAGATGTTTTTTGTCTTTTGATATGACGACGATATTCAGTGAATATTAAGAAAGAAAGAGAAAAGAAAAACTGATTAATATTTTGGTTTTAAATATTCAAATATGATTTTTGTCTTTTTTTTAATAATATTTGAGAGTTTTCGAGCCTTTGCTGTAAAATTCTTTGTAATAATATTAATACTAATATAATATGAAAATAAATTCAAATTAAATTTGGATCGAATGACTTTTTTTTGGTAATTAGTCGATATATAAAACAAATGTGTCTCAACTGTCCTCAGATGTGTTAACTCTCACACTAAGGTTCTGATGGACTCTAAAAAAATAAATAATAAACTAATTTATTATTAATGAATACTCTTTACTATGTTTTCAGAGCTTATAATTAGATCTTTAAAATCCTATTCAACAGAATTTTTATATTTTATAAATATAATCCAAGAGTTGTCGCAAAATAAGAATTTTTGATATTAGCAAGATAATGTGAACATGTACATTAAGGCTAGGTTAATTTTTAATCTAATTTTATCACATTAATATGTTTGCTCAAAGAAAAAGAAACTCTTGAGGCTCTTTTCATAAATTTTCTGAGTTAACCATGATACAACTTATATAAAGATGAAATATTATTTTAAAATTATATTTTAAATAAGCTTGGTAATAATATTTAAAAATGAAAATTAAAACTGAACAAAAATGGCATCTATCTATAAAATAAAGGAAACAAAACAATATAAAAAGAACTGAAAAGGTTTTATCTTGGTAAAAATCCAATAAATTATTTGAAATTAGCCTTGCTGTGGCCGATGCACTCAATAATTATTAACAATTATTTTACACCCTTTGGTATACATAAAAGGCTTATATTTATTGCGATGAAAACACAATTAATATGTTTTCAAAAGTTTTATAACTTTGAAAAACAATTGCAATGATTTATGAGAAAATAATCTATTGTGTGAACTCGGCTGACCAAGGATCAGAGAACTCTAAATAATAGATTCCCAACTTTAAAATAATCTAAAAGTCGAGATTTAAATATTGAAATATTTTTTGATAATGAAATTAATAAAAGTTTTGGTTTTCTCTAAAATATTGTATTGAATTTAAAAATGATATAAAATATAATAAGAAAATTGTGAGAGCTGTCAAATTTCAAAAAATGATGTTTTTTTATATAATTTAATCAGGGAAAGTCACCTGGGAGTATAAACTTAAATTCTCCCTATGATCGATTGAATACCCGAATCAAATAAATGTATGGGAGTTTGTAAATGTTTAACTCAAAGTTTACGAAAATTAGAAGTTTTTATTGCATTTAAGATTTGTTGTCAAGGGTATCTCAAATATGCCAATCTATACCCTTCCTATACCCCCTGATGGTCAACACTGGTAAAATTGTAACTAATATTTGTGTAAAAACTAATGTGAAATAATGTTTCATTTAATGTCAAATAAATATCAAATAATTAAGTTTTTAGAGTTAAGTGAACCGAATGTGAACTATCACAAATTATTAATATCCATTTTCTAACTATATCTCAATTTTAAGCCTCATTTTATGTTTTAAACTAATCATTACTTATAGTATTTTTAAGATCTAATGTTTGGATCGAAAATAAAGAAAAAGTGCTTCAAATGTCCCAAAGCTTTAAAGTCTAAACACATTTTCAGTTAATTCTTAATGTTTTTGGCCAACAATTACCAAATATTATCAAATATTTTGCTTTAAGACATTTCTTAGAAATTCTATAAATTACTAAATCAATTATATAATAAAAACAAAGTTAACTTAACTAGATCAATACAACAATTGAAACTTTTCAAAGAAAGTTAAGAAATTGTTTAAAAACAATTGTTTGTAGAAACAATTGGAGAGAAAATTGGATGAAATTAAGTTTGCAAATTTCAATTCACATTTTTATCTTTAAGGCATTTTCTATTTCGACTTAATTTTTAAGGAAAATTCACTCATTTTTTCCAACAGTATTTCTAAATCTACTTTTTTTTCTAGAAATTCTATATTCGTTGAAAACTATCTTCTCTTTTCTTTAACTCAATTTTAGAAAAGATTTTATATTTTTTAAGACAAATTTCTTTAAAAAACGCTTTCAATAAAATTTCCCTGGTGGCTTCTTTTCACTTAACAAATATTTTTCAGATATAATTCAAACCCCTTTGAATTTATTGAATTATTTCATCCAAGTTTGAAGTACTTTTTCAAGTATTGTTTCTCATATTATGATTCTCTCCCCTCCCCTTTCATTTCCTCTCCCCTCTACTAAAGTTATGGAGATAAATATCATATAATTATAAAAGAAACATGCTAAAATTCTAAATAATTTATGTCTCATAATATTAAATTCAATGAATTTATATTAAATTTTATTCTTTTGATGTAATTTCAATAAAAGATTTTCATGTCATAAATATTTGATTCAAATTTACCAGGGCTATTCTAATCTATTAAACTCTAATAAGTAAATGTCCAAAATACTATCAAACTATTTATTTGTAAAGTTTAGCCATAAATTATGAAATATTTAAATAATAGAAAAATGTTTAGATTTGAAATAATGATCGAATGGAAGACAATTATGTTTGGGCTCTGATTTATTCGTTAATACTTTTAGGAAATTTGATATCTATTTCTTAGATTTTTAGGTTCCGTTTGAGACACAATTCAAAAGTATATAATTTAGAAAAAGGAACACAAATTCAAAGTCTTATCGCATCTGAAGTACAGCTGTTGTGAAGAACTAAAACATAAGCGATAAGTAATTCTTTGAGTCAAATGTCTTATTTTAAGCCCTTTTTATCATTTTATTCTTGGATTCCCAGAAGTCCTTTCTTTTTATCTGATTATTCTAATTATTTTTAAGAAAAAACTCAATCAACTCAAATGGTTTTACTAATTACCGATTTATTTGCTTCATTTAATGAATGATCTAGATAGATTCTTGCCACAGCCAGAGCTCTATTGATTAAACTGTTTTTCATTTCTCATTTTTTTCATGAATTTCTTTATCAAATAATTGATAGCAAATGAAGATTATTTACCCAATTCTAACGACACCGGAGTTATAATAATCTCAGTTATAATTAAGTATTGATTTTTCCGAACAATTTTTTGTGGTTTTCCTTTGATTAACGCTTTTTTAGACTAAAAATAATTACTAAAAATAATGGACTCTAAAATCTCATCAAAATTTGAAATTTGATTAAAATTTTCTTTTCGTTTAAAGAGATTCGAAGGAATTTCATTAAAAAATACCGACAAAACCTTTGAACTTAAGATAAAATCCTTTTTAATGCACTTCTTTTAAAATCATTGCTTTTTACCAGAATTTTTCAATTAATAAACTCTAAACAAAGTTAACTAGATGATTCTTATAGATAAGTAACAAAATATTGACTTTACATAAGTGTCCTATCTTGGTAACTTTACTTATACATCTTGTATTGTACAAGAAATAATAACATATTTAAGTATTCAGAATAAAATAACCAAAAGTTACTTTCATTTAAAGTAATTTAGAATTTTATTGTCTAATATAAGAGTCAAATAATGCGTTACAAAACCAATACTTCTAAACAAAGAACCCATTCGTAACAAAACTAATGCTTAAACTAAAAGAATTTGTTTTAAAATTTCATTAATAAAAACAAATTCAAGAAATTATTCTTATCTTAACTCAATTGTCATAAAATTTGTTTAAAAACATTTAATTTGTTATTAATTTCATATTTTTTGGTTGAAAATGTTTTGTTGAAAAATTATTAAAGAGTTGACCAAATGATGGATTATTTGATGAATGTTTGGTCAAAATTAATATATTTAGTGGTAAAACTTATTTCCATAAGTCCTTTACTTAAGGAATTGTCAATTATATGCGGACACACTTTCTATCACTTCTCTATCACTACTTTCATTGCTTACAGCTCTTGAGACTCAGGACTCGGGCCATGAAATCAAGTTCTCTGAAGCATAAAAATGTTTCACATAATTCATAAGAAGTTCTTAACATTCTTTTGGTATTTTAATCTCATAAACAGAATACTGTTTCGAGTGATAAAACAAAGTTTTGTTTCTTTATGTATAACTTATGTTTTCTATTTATATACGTTATAATACGTTAAAAATATATTCTTTTATAACATTATATGCATAACAAATGCCTTCGAAACTCGTTATTCGTTACGCTTTTGCTTTAATCAAAGTTTAAGTTTTGGACACAAAATGCATAAATATTTTATTCTTATTTATTGGATTTTTAGCTTTTCCTCTCGTTTTTAATTCCGATTCCTTTATTTGTAAATTAAATTTTCAGTTATTATTTATTCAAATTTTTTGTTCTTTTCCTCAAAATAAGTTGAAATTTAACTTTAATTCACATAAAATAAAAAAAAGTCTGATTTAGTTTTATTCCAAAAGTGAACCAAAATTTTTTATTTATTCCTCGACTCATTTTTCACAAATTTTAGAGAATTTTTGTTTTAAAATAGTTTTAATTAGTGAAGACTTTTATTTGGTTTAATTCTCTAAATAAATGAATTTAATTGAATTTCAGATAAAACTAAACACAAACTCATATTTTATTTATTTGTATTCATTAAAAATCCTGGAACCTGGTAATTGCATAAGCTTGATAATTCTATTTAGTTTTACTAAAAGTGTGGCCACTCTTTCAATTCCCATCGAAATATATTATTATAATTTAATGACACATTACTTATTAGTTTACGAACACTTCGTAAACAAATAGATAATGTCATCAGAAAAATGTTAATCAACTCTAAAGAAATTCTAAGAAAACAATTTTTATATTTACTTTTATTTTTTTTATTGCAAACACTTTTTTCTGAACATTTTATTAAATATACTATAATTAAGTCTATTAATCATTTGCTAAAGAATTTGTAATTAAAGGCTAAGAATCTTAAGACAAAAGTTTAGTTTTGATTATTTCAACTATAGATGAGTTTATAAATAAACACTTTTAACAATGAAATGTACTAAATGTGTGGCTAATGATGTCTAGAAAGTATATAAATCGGTTGCAATTAATAAGTTTCTCAAAGTAAGTGTCACATTAAGGATTGACCGATTGTGCAGATGAGACTAAACTGTATCGGATAACTAATTAGGTGCAGAAACGAACCCAATTCGTGTCAAACGAAAACAAAGAACTCTATTTCGTTGATTTTTTCCCGTTTATATCGTAACAGAAATTTGTTTCTAAAAATAGAAAACATTAGTAATAATTAGTGACCGAAATGTTGTTTTGTGTTTTACAGCGGACAGCAGTTTCCTTTTGGCAAATGCACAGATTATTGACTACCCGATTGTCTACTGTTCCGATTCCTTTTGCAAAATATCGGGCTATAATAGAGCCGAAGTCATGCAGAAGAGCACCCGGTGCAGTTTTATGTATGGAGAGATGACTGACAAAAACACTATACAAAGAATAGAACAGTCGCTCGACAACCACTCTATGGAACAGTTCGAGATTCTTCTCTATAAGAAGACACGTAAGTCATACATACATTTATTGTCTTATATTATGCCTTTATTTGTCTGCATGTGATCAGAGCTGAGGCCATAAAATCTTTGCTGAGAAATACTTCTTTAAACATTCAACAGTTTCACAATCAATAACTTAACAGAAAACCCAAACTCTATTCCAATCTTTTCAAGACTTTTATGTCTTATCCTTTTTGGTCATAAAAGTACGCAAAGTTTCAAAACATTAAATTTATTCTTCAGTGGTATATGTCTTCAAATAAATGGCGAATAAAAAAAGTGATTATATTATTGTGTTTATAATGCGTTTGACTTTTTTATGATATCATATTTATTTCAATTCAGTAATTATTAAAACTATTTTTTTATTTAAAGACAATAAACCGAAGACTAATTGCTTTACTTTATATAAATCAAAATTATTACGAATTAGTGCTTTATTTCATATATTATTTAATATAAACCAATTAATTATATGTTTTGTATTTATTGTATAACTTTCTAAAAACCATTTTTCAAAATTGCATTCATTTTAGAAAATATCGAATAAAAGATATAAATTGAGCCAAAAATGTCTTGAAAACAACAAAGTTTCAGGATAACAATTTATTTATAAATAGATTTTAAAACAATGAGTATATCTGATATTTTTGAAAACAGTTCTGGCTAGAATATATGAATAAGTTTTATTTCAATATATATAGAGTTTAGTTGTTGTCACACAAATCGACAATTTTTCAAATGATTTTCTGAAACGTTTGATAGTTTTGAAAACATAATTCATTTTTCTATTGAAATGCAAATATCTGTATATAAAGAATACTTTCTATAGAGTTATCTATTAATTATTCACTGCTTTTGTTAACCAATCCTTGTGTTAACACTAAGAATAAGATTATATACATGGTAATATTCAAAGTAAGTGTAATTTTACTGTAATTTTTATTTTGATATACTTTTGATAAATTTACGTAAAATTTCAAAAAGGAATGGCCAAGAGGGTTATCTGGAATACTCACTAGGACAAAAAATCAGCAAAATATTTATTAAAAACTTAAAATCACTTCTATGGACAAACTTAGGTCTGTCGATATTTATCCAAAATACCCCCTTGCACACCCCAGAGTCTCATTCTTTGGCTATCCCTTATTTAAAGTATATATTAAATGTATATAATATATACATTATTTATTTAATAGGAATTTTATTATATTAAATGATAAAATTATAATTATTAGAATCAGAAATTAAATTCTTTATTATTGTAATAATTTATTACTAATAAACTCTAATAATTGTCAATAAGAAATGTTTGCTAGTACTACTTTGGTAGTATACATATAGATGATATTAAATATAGATAGTGTAAAAATTACTGTATCTTTTCCTAAAGTTGGTGGTAATACCATAAAATTATTGTAACTTTCACTGTAATTTCTGTAACGTTACCCGATTAACATCATTATTATAACTTATAAGAGTATATCTTTTTTTTAAAGGAATACATATTTGTTAACAAACAAATGAGAGTTTGAATTACAAACAAATTCTTAAGTCTTTTGTTTATTTGAAGATTGATTTTTAAGAATTGTATACATTTTAGGAATAATTCAAAGATTAGAAGAGTTTTTGTGATAAAAATAATTGTTATGTTAATGTGTTTATTGATTGCCCAGTATTTCGAGTGCCATATTTGTGACAATGAAGTGTTGATCTGTCATTTGATGGATTGCTTTCAAAGCTCTTGGGCTCAAAAGATAAAAGATATGTCCTCTTCTCTCAATATTGTATGAATCTTGGATTTCATCAGTTATTTCGTTGAAATTGTGAAAAATCCAAACTTTCATTTATGGCTACACTTTAGAAATATTACAAAAATCGATATTAAATCCACGAATAAATTGAAATTATTTTCAGGAATCCCACAATCATTTCCGTTACGTTTAGCCAAATGAGTCACTTCTCTTTTTATATGTAATGAACCAAAAATAGCTCAGATTCTAATTTAACCACTAATTAGTGCTAAATTTGGCACTATTTTCGCTAATTCAGTGCAATCTTTTCCGTCAAAATTAATATTCAATGAATCAAAAGAATATATTTTTTTAAACTTAGTATTCATAACCCATTAATGAATATTAATTTATAATTAACTCATTTTTTTGTTTTATTTTTTAATGAAGTGGTAAAAACAGAGAGAAAGCACTCAATTTTGAAACTTCCCTTTAATTGACTTTTTTTACTTATAATTTATTCATAATTTATTCATAATTATTGTTAAGGATATTATTTTGTGGTCAACTCTTATAATTATTTGGTATTGATTTGATTACTCACTGATAAGAAGTTATTATTTTATTTGAAATTTTTGAAAATTGAAATTTCAAATATGGTTTCAAATAATAATTCCAGTAATTATATGACTTTTTTGTTCAATTTTTCAATAATGAAAAAACAGTGAATCAAAACAATAGAATTCAATTGGAGTCTAAACTTTAGGGTTTTAGTCAGTTCTGAGTTACATTCCTCGGGGAAATCAACTCTTGAATTAATGGCGTTTAACACTTTTTCGACTGACTTTAATCATTTGAATTTACAATATTTTTTTCAGTCATTTCTATTCTTTTAGTTCAAACGTTAAGAAAAATTACAAAAAGAAGAAAAAGGTTTCGCAGGAAATGAATAGTTTTTTGTTAGTCAAATAATATATCTAAAGATCTTATGCTAATGTTTTGTACAATTTTTATAACTTGACTTATATTTACATTCATTTATACTTTAAATAAGCATGGTCTATTTTTTTAAATTGTTTATTTCATATTATAAATGAATGCATTAATGAATGCATTAATAATAAGTAAGTTTTAAATGAATTTATTCCATTAAATCTAAAATTAGTTTATAAATGAATTATTGAGTTCAAATTGTCCTTGTTCATTATATTTTCTAATATCTTAAAAAGTTTTTCCAAGAATTCAGACTATTTTAAAACATCTAAAACTTTCACAAATTAATTTTCAAATTTATTTTATTACTCTTTTAGCTCAGAATATATGATATGATGTGCGCACAACTAAAGCTCATATTATTAATTTGAAAATATAGACATAATTAAAATGTTTGCATCGATTTTAGGGTATTTTTTGGAAAACTTTTCATTTAAACCAAAATATTTTCGGTCCAAAGATCTGAAATGTATGTAATTAAATGTTTGGTTAAAATTGTTTCCCATTTTCTAAAATAAATGAATTGAATAAAACTTTTAATAAACGGGTATTAAAACTATTAAAACAGTATTATAGAAATATCTCATTATTTTTCAATAAAATTTCAAATTTAGTGATTTAATGAATTTTTAGACTCATATAAAACGTGTTTCTCATCAAAACTTATAATTTTTTAATTAATTTATTCTTTAATTTCTAGAAATTAACCGAAAATCCTATTTTAAACAATTCTTTAAGACTTAAATTCTTATTAAGAAATTCTTTAATTAATATAATAAGTAAACGATAATTAATTAATGAATTAATTGTTTGAGTTATTTGTGAGAATGTATTGAATAATATAATAGAAAGACTGCAAATCATTATCGATAATTATAAGAGGGGAACATTTGCTTTTATTGTTGAGTCCATTAATTAGTCTGTATTATAACATCTGGTGTTATGCAGTGAAACAATTCTTCTCGTGGGAGACATTATATTTTAAATGATAGGATATTTTCACCCGTTTTCAGCCCAAATAATCCTTCGGGAAATCATATTTTACTCATTGAAACGCATTATTCTATTTTGTATTGTCAAATAATATACCTAGTACAACTATAGAATAAATGGATACATTCATTCAATTCAATCGAGGAGATTGACGTCAAGAATAAGAAAGGATAATTGAAATTTCTAATAAAATAACAAGATAACTTCTTTAGACATAGATAGGACATTATGAGAATTAATGTTAACTTCAAATCCAATTTTATCTACAAATGAATGTTATTTTCGTAAATAAAAGTGGAATTAGTATTAAAAATATAAGTAATCACTGAAACTGGGATTTACTCATAAATATATTAATGAAATATTCAATATTGAAACCAATTTCATATAAACTTAACTAAAATGCAATAAAAAGTATATTCTGTATCAGAATCGGTGTGTAATAAGTTTTTCTCTACTCAACCATTTCGATAAAGTATACCATTCCTGTATTATTAACATCAATGAGTGGCTGTAATTCCTTTTATACAATGAACTCTACCTAAGGATGAGAAGAATAATCGAGGCCAACACCAAATTGAAGGCATTATTTTGGCTAAACTCACGCTTGAAGAAGATAAATGCTCTGTACTTTCAGTCCTATTTTGGCAGCGCTTCACTCCTTTTCTTTCCATAATTTGATTGCATTTTGTATTCTATGACCGACAGACCCAACGCCAGCCCTCCATATCAGAACTAATGATAAGTCAATAGACAACTATTATTTTATATTGCAATCAATAGAAAAGTGATTCTAATTATTATAACTCCTTTTTTTTAAACTCATCCATAAAAAGATTGACTCAAAATAACAAATATTTATATATCGATTCGAAATAAAAATAAAATATAAATCGATTTAAATGTGAAAATGATATTCACTTTTGGTGTAAATATTTTATAAAAAGAAAAATTATTTGAAAAACTAAAAGAGTCACTAAAATATTACTTTCCCTCAATTCGAAACTTTAGTCGTTTCGAAGGTCTGATATGAAAGTTATGATTAAATTGAAACAACTCTTGGAATGTTTGACTGTTGCCAAAAGGGGTCTTCAGTATATGTGAAGGGCGTATATATGGATGACAATGGATGACATTATATACATTTAGAACATTAGCTCAACTGATAAACCTATTGGCGAAATGGTGTCACTCAGAACTGAATATAATATATGTTACTAAATATAGCCATTCGTAGTCACTATATATAAATATAGACAATATATGATATAATATTATATATTATATACCGGAGTGTAGTTATGCTACACAACACAACACAACACCTGATTCTTCTATTTTTTTCTCTTAGATTTTCATAGACTAAGAATTTCATTACGAAATAATGAAAATTTGAAACATTGCGTACTTTTTGTGGCCAATCGGGAAAAGGGCTCAAAACACTAAATGAAAAGCAAATGATTGAAATTTGCTGTCAATTGAATTCATTGCACGTAAATTGTTTAGACCGAAGGACTTGCGTTTATGGCCGGCGCTCACAAAATGAGTTTATTGTCTATTTATCTGATAAAAAGTAATATCTGTTGAAAATTGTGTTGTTGTTGAGCGATGACTGTGTGTTGTGCCCAATGCCACTACTTTTACAATGATGTGAAGTAGTGATAGAACAGTAATATTGTCTATTATTCTGGTCAATGCTATTCGTTTGATTGTCCAAATTGTGCTCATTTATAGTATTGCACTGAATATTGCACTCTTTTATTGTCTCTGATTTGTCACTAATTTGCATGAATTATAACTTTTAGGAGAATGTCTTCAATGCTTTGAATTGTTCCCAGTTTTTCATGTGATGCATGTCTTGTATTATTCTGTGCTCTTTTGGTGTCTTTTCTTTTTTTATTATTCAATCATTCAATTAATAGAAATCACGGCTTTCATTGAGTTTTAGTTATGAAAACTGAGAGACAGCCTCTGAATCGACTCATCCACAAAACACACTGAATATGTCATCAAATTTGAAAAAATAATGCATTTATTCGTTGAAACAAAAACAAATCAAATTTAGTTTTTCCTCTCTTTTAATATTAAGATAATAATCAAAATAAGAGATTCCTTTTCGTATTCCTATTCTCGTGAGAAACACTTCAATTGATGATCACTAGAAATGATATTTTTTTCCACAAATATCTTCGTTTTGCTCTCTCTCTCTCTCTCCCCGACTCTCTCTCTCCCTTTTCTTTCATAATTTTTTCATTTTAGTGTTTATTCATATAAAGTGAGATTACTTTTGATCCCAAGTTTTCTCATTTCTTGTGATTTACATTTTTATATGAAATATCGATTATTTGCGAACCGATTGTCTCCCAATTTTGCTGAAGAAATAAACAGCGAATTGCAATGAAAACAAAAATTTATTTTTTTATTGGATTTATTTAAACAAACTTTATTTGAATAATGAAATGCACGCAAATTCCCTCTTATTGTGAGTATAATAAGAAAGGAATTACTCACTCTTTAAAGTCTCACCAAAATTAACTCAAAATTAATCACAAATATTTTCCTTATAAGTGTTAAAAGAGCTAAACTTATTGCCTGATGAGACGGAAGGACACACTTTACCTGTTGACCACCCATTCGACTAAAATCATAGAAATTTGATATAATTTTGTAAACGTGTCGGTCGTATGAAAGGATATTATTGAAGGCTTTTTATTGGATTAGACGAACGTTTCAATACTATTAGAGCTTAAAATTAAGGCTAAATTAGATTTAAATAAATTATATTTAATTAGTTTTAAAAAAGAAATCCATTTCCAAATGATTTGATATAAATTTTGTGATTCTAATACTAATACTAATTAAACTAAAGACAAAACTTTGTTTTCGTACAAAAATCCTTTCCTTCCTGTAAACTGTGATCGTGTGCTCGTCTTCAACACATCACTAATAGGTGGTAACGAGCGCTCAGATTCAGCGGCTGTCTCTGCAGTTGGATCCGCACAAAGTAGAATAGCCAACTCACCGCAGTGCCTATCAGGTAAGACATAACACTACTCTATTTATATAGCAGTCACCAAGATACTTTCACTCTTATTGTTAACGTCATGGAAACACTGATGGAATTGACATAATCTTATATAATCTATTTTGTGATATCTCTCAACCATTATATTTAACTTAATATAACATTCGATACAATTTAAGTAAAACCCATTTTTATAAATAAACTTAAATTAAGTTTTCTTTTATTAACAACAACAAATTATTATGGTTTAGAATTTGACCAAGATCATATCATGATATATGCTAGTATGTATCAATTTTAATAGACAATCTCTCAAATACATTTTTTGCTAGAATAGTGAAGAATACAGAGTTATCTATGAATTATTCCGACAAATAGATAGATTCTACTCGAGTTAAATCACATCATCTGTTAGCCAGTTATGCATTTCAAGTATCGTTCAGACAATTAATTGGATAATAAAAGAAAAATTGTTCTTAACTTTTGTTCTAAACTTTTTATGTGTGAAAACATTGGGTTTTATTATTCAATATTATTGTCTCTTTTTTATTAAAGTCGACTAAAAATGCAATTCTTGTTCTAAAAATAGCCTCAATTATAGTTTGACAGCAGTTAACTTCTGACCTTTTCTGTTACGAATGTCAGTCCTCATAGCCTTTGCATAGGAATGGTTGTCCCCTTCCTCTGGCATTTGATATTTGCTTAAATACATCCTTATTTCCGACATTTATTTCTCGAATATTCTATTCTGTGTCCAAACAGAGCTTTAATCACTTTTTGGTCTAATATTTATTTATTGTCTTCAAAATTGATTGAAGTAGCATGTTCATTTCTATCAACTTTTACATTAAAAGAAAATTATGTTAATATTCTATTTTTTAGTGAAATATAATTCTATGAAAAGTAATATTTTTTTCATTTTTAAATTATGTCTTAAAATATTGCGATTTATTTTATTTTTCTTTTATAAAAACTGTAAAAATTTTATATTAGATTCAAAAGGAAAGTATTTTTGACCCCTAATGACCCCTAATGGCCATCACTGATACAAATGTCATATATTATGTATAGTATTATATTAGAATCTGTTTGTCGGAAAAGTTCACAAATAATGAATGAACGGATTATTTAAAGGAAAATCTTTTGAATTATTGAATCGTTTACTTCTTATTTGTGTTGAATTTTAACTTAAAGATAGAGTTATTCCACTCATTTTTCACATTTAAAATTAACGTTTATGTAAAAAATGAAAATCTTTTGCAAAATTAATATTCAGTAAAAGCTTTTCAGTGATTAAAATTGAAAGTCTATTTAAAATATAGAAAATATAGAAATATATACAAAATATTTAAATTCAAAATTTCAATGAAATGTTGGATTCATTTAAAAACTGTTTTATATTCAAAAAAATTTACTCTAAATTTCACATTTCTTTTATTTTGAACTTTTATTCAAAATATTTTTTAAATATTAGTATATATATTCGCCGAATAAAAAGATTAACTCATATATGATGAAATTTGCAAGGTAAATTTAGAAACAATATTGAAAATGAATAATAATTGAGATGAGATAAAACAAGGATTACAACATTATTAACTAATAATGGCTTTCTCTCACACTTTAATGCCATCAGAAATGCCTTAAATAACAATTCTTAAGCTCTGATACAAAGAATTATTAATCACCAGTTCTTTCATTATTTGTATCTTTGAGATAGTCTTGAATTTTAATGAAAATATTTCTTTAATTAAATTTGTTTCTCTTTAATTGAAAACATCTTTTCTTAATATAATTTAATTAAAAACATTTCGCTAACAAATTGTGGTCTGAATTAGAAATTCTTTAATAATTTTCATATAAATAACATTTTTTAATGGCTTCTATCTATGAAATTAAGTATTATAATCTTGTTAATAATCATCTTAAATACCTAGTTATATTTTATTTAAGTTAAAACGAAATAAATTAAGCATTAAATTGAATGTCGATTTGTATATGGAATCGACAAAATTCTAATCTATCAAAGGAGAATAATCGGCCTAATGGAAATTTTCCCCCCGAGATGCACCCTCCGAGATTATTGCAGAAATGGATAGAGGGGGTGACCCCAAGTAGGGTTTCAATGAGACGTTTTTCGATTCCACTGCTAGTTTTTTCGCTAGAGGGCG